>JAJHSJ010000015.1:28093081-28346114 GCA_021015155.1 Magnolia officinalis
CCACACCAGTTGCTGGCCTCTCCGGCAGGGCCACACCCATTTAACAGCCCCTATGGCTACAGATTATAACCATAGCTATAGACAGACTGCCGTGACGACAATCTGTGCATTTTTTTTTTACACGGAGGACTTTATTCTACCTACAATTTTCTCAAACACATATTTATATAAATATGTATATATAGGCATATAATTTTTTTTCTCTCTTTTTTTCATTTCTTTCTTTATTCATTTAACAAGAATATCTTCTAAACCAAAATTAGTTACTTGATGTACCCTATATGATTTTGGGGTAGGAGAAGCTAATTTAGCCAACCAACCTATTTATTTTCCAAGATTCCATCAGGTCGACGATCAAAAATCCATTTCATTCACTTCACGGCCAATTTCAATCAGTTTGCGGTCAATTTCATTCATTTCATTTACTTCGTGATCAATTCCATGCATTTCACAGTCAATCCCGGCGATTCCCCTTCACTTCACGGTCAATTCCATGCATTTCATGGTCAATTCCCTTCACGGTCATTTCCATGCATTTCACGATCAATTCGCTTCACTTCACGGTCATTTCCATGCATTTCAAGGTCATTTCCCTTCACTTCATGGTCACTTCCATGCATTTCACGGTCAATTCGCTTCACTTCACGGTCATTTCCATGCATTTCACGGTCAATTCCGGCGATTCTGTTTCATTTCACGATCATTTCCATGCATTTCATGGTTAATTCCCTTCATTTCACGGTCAATTTAATGCATTTCACGATCAATTCCAACACTTCCCCTTCACTTCACAGTCAATTCCATGTATTTCACGGTCAATTCCCTTTACTTCACGGTCAATTCAATGCATTTTACGGTCAATTCCCTTCATTTCACGATCAATTCTATGCATTTCACGGTCAATTCCGGCGATTCCCCTTCACTTCACGGTTAATTCCATGCATTTCACGGTCAATTCCCTTCACTTCAAGGTCAATTCCCTTCACTTCACGGTCATTTACATACATTTCACGGTCAATTCCCTTCACTTCAAGGTCAATTCAATGCATTTCACTGTCAATTCCCTTCACTTCACTATCATTTACATGCATTTCACGGTCAATTCTGGCGATTCCCCTTCACTTCACGGTCAATTCCATGCATTTCACGATCAATTGCCTTCACTTCACAGTCAATTCCATGCATTTCACGGTCAATTCCCTTCACTTCACGGTCATTTCTATGCATTTCACAGTCAATTTCGGCGATTCCCCTTCACATCACGTTCAATTCCCTTCACCTCACGGTTAATTTCATGCAGCCGAAATTGACCATGAAATGCATGGAATTGACCGTGAAATGAAGGAAATTAACCATGAAATGCATGGAAATGACCGTGAAGGGAATTGACCGTCAAATGCATTGAATTGACCGCGAAGTGAAGGGAAATCTCTGGAATAGACCATGAAATGCACAGAATTGACCGTGAAACGAAGGGAATTGACCGTGAAATGAAGGAAACTGACCGTGATATGCATGGAATTAACCATCAAATGAAGGAAATTGACCGTGAAATGCATGGAAATGACTGTGAGGGAATTGACCGTCAAATGCATTGAATTGACCGCGAAGTGAAGGAAATCTCTGGAATAGACCATGAAATGCACAGAATTGACCGTGAAACGAAGGGAATGACCGTGAAATGAAGGAAACTGACCGTGATATGCATGGAATTAACCATCAAATGAAGGAAATGACCGTGAAATGCATGGAAATGACCGTGAAGTGAAGGGAATTGACCGTGAAAGCATTGAATTGGCCGTGAAGTGAAGGGGAATCGTCGGAATTGACCGTGAAATGCATGGAATTGAATGTGAAATGAAGGGAATTGACCGTAAAATGCATTGAATGACCGTGAATGAAGTGAAGTAAAGGGAATTGACGTGTGAAATGCATGGAAGTGACTGTGAAGTGAAGGGGAAACCGTCGGAATTGACCGTGTGAAATGCATGGAAATGACTGTGAAGTGAAGCGAATTGACCGTGAAAAGCATGGAAATGACCGTGAAGTGAAGTGAAGGGAATTGACTGTGAATTGCATGGAAATGACTGTGAAATAAAATGAAATCACCAGAGAAATGACCATGAAATGAATGGAAATGACTGTGAAGTGAAGCGAACTGACCATGAAATGCATGGAATGACAGTGAAGTGAAGTGAAGAGAATTGACCATGAAAAGCATTTAATTGACCATGAATTGAAGGAAACTGACCGTGAAATGCATGGAATTGACCGTGAAGTGAAGGGGAATCGCAGAAATTGATCGTGAAATGAAGGAAATTGACCGTGAAATGCATGGAATGATTGTGAAGTGAAGGGAATTGACCATGAAATGCATGGAATTGACCGTGAAATGAAACAGAATTGCCGGAAATGACCGTGAAATGCATGGAAATGACCGTGAAGTGAAGCGAATTAACTGTGAAATGCATGGTCAAGACCGTGAAGTGAAGGGAATTGACCACGAGATGCATGGAAATTACCATGAAATGAAATGGAATCGCACGAATTGATTGTGAAATGATGCGAATTGACCGTGAAATGCATGGAAATGACCGTGAAGTGAAGGAAATTGATCGTGAAATGAAACGGAATCGCCGGAATTGACCGTGAAATGCATGGAACTGACTGTGACGTGAAGCGAATTGACCGTGAAATGCATGGAATTGACCGTGAAGTGAAGGGAATTGACCGTCAAATGTTTTTAAATGAAATGGAATTGTTGGAAATGCCCGTGAAATGCATGAAAATGACCGTGAAGTGAAGCGAATTGACCGTGAAATGCATGGAAATGACCGTGAAGTGAAGGGAATTGACCGTCAAATGCATTGAATTGACCGCGAAGTGAAGGGAAATCTCTGGAATAGACCATGAAATGCACAGAATTGACCGTGAAACGAAGGGAATTGACCGTGAAATGAAGGAAACTGACCGTGATATGCATGGAATTAACCATCAAATGAAGGAAATTGACCGTGAAATGCATGGAAATGACCGTGAAGTGAAGGGAATTGACCGCGAAATGCATTGAATTGGCCGTGAAGTGAAGGGGAATCGTCGGAATTGACCGTGAAATGCATGGAATTGAATGTGAAATGAAGGGAATTGACCGTAAAATGCATTGAATTGACCGTGAAGTAAAGGGAATTGACCGTGAAATGCATGGAAGTGACTGTGAAGTGAAGGGGAACCGTCGGAATTGACCGTGAAATGCATGGAAATGACTGTGAAGTGAAGCGAATTGACCGTGAAAAGCATGGAAATGACCGTGAAGTGAAGGGAATTGACTGTGAATTGCATGGAAATGACTGTGAAATAAAACGAAATCACCAGAAATGACCATGAAATGAATGGAAATGACTGTGAAGTGAAGCGAACTGACCATGAAATGCATGGAAATGACAGTGAAGTGAAGAGAATTGACCATGAAAAGCATTTAATTGACCATGAATTGAAGGAAACTGACCGTGAAATGCATGGAATTGACCGTGAAGTGAAGGGGAATCGCAGAAATTGATCGTGAAATGAAGGAAATTGACCGTGAAATGCATGGAATGATTGTGAAGTGAAGGGAATTGACCATGAAATGCATGGAATTGACGTGTGATGAAATGAAAAGAATTGCCGAAAATGACCGTGAAATGCATGGAAATGACCGTGAAGTGAAGCGAATTAACTGTGAAATGCATGGTCAAGACCGTGAAGTGAAGGGAATTGACCACGAAATGCATGGAAATTACCATGAAATGAAATGGAATCGCACGAATTGATTATGAAATGATGCGAATTGACCGTGAAATGCATGGAAATGACCGTGAAGTGAAGAAAATTGATCGTGAAATGAAACGGAATCGCCGGAATTGACCGTGAAATGCATGGAACTGACTGTGACGTGAAGCGAATTGACCGTGAAATGCATGGAATTGACCGTGAAGTGAAGGGAATTGACCGTCAAATGCATTTAAATGAAATGGAATTGTTGGAAATGCCCGTGAAATGCATGGAAATGACCGTGAAGTGAAGCGAATTGACCGTGAAATGCATGGAAATGACCGTGAAGTGAAGGGAATTGACCGTGAAATGCATTGAAATGACCATGAAATGAAACGAAATCACCGGAAACGACCGTGAAATGCATGAAAATGACCTTGAAGTGAAGAAAATTGACCATGAAATGCATGGAATTGACCGTGAAATGAAATGGAATTGCCGAAAATGACCGTGAAATGCATGAAAATGACCGTGAAGTGAAGTGAATTGACTGTGAAATGCATGAAAATGACTGTGAAATGAAACGGAATTGCCGGAAATGACCATGAAATGCATGAAAATGACCGTGAAGTGAAGCGAATTGACCATGAAATGTATGGAAATTACCGTGAAGTAAAGGGAATTGACCATGAAATGCGTGGAAATGACCGTGAAATAAAATGGAATCGCCGGAAATGTCTGTGAAATACATGGAAATGACCGTGAAGGAGAATTTCGTTTCATTTCACGGTCATTTGCATGCATTTCACAGTCAATTCCCTTCACTTTACAGTCATTTCCATGCATCACTTCACGGTCATTTCCATGCATTTCATGGTCAATTCCGGTGATTTCATTTTATTTCACAGTCATTTCCATGCATTTTACGGTCATTTCCCTTCACTTCACGGTCATTTCCATGAATTTCACGGTTAATTCGCTTCACTTCACGGTCATTTCTGGCAATTTCGTTTCATTTCACGGTCAATTCCATGCATTTGACGGTCATTTCCCTTCACTTCACCGTTATTTCCATGCATTTCATGGTCAATTCGCTTCACTTCACGGTCATTTCTATGCATTTCATGGTCATTTTCGGCGATTCTGTTTTATTTCACAGTCATTTTCGACAATTACGTTTCATTTCACGGTCATTTCCATGCATTTCATGATGAATTCCCTTCACTTCACCGTCATTTCCATGCATTTCACTGTCATTTCCGGCGATTCCATTTTATTTCACAGTCATTTCCATGCATTTCATGGACAATTCTCTTCACTTCACCGTCATTTCCATGCATTTCATGGTCAATTCAATTCCATGCATTTCATGAGCATTTTCGGCGATTCCATTTCATTTCACGGTCATTTTCATGCATTTCACAGTTAATTCCCTTCACTTCACAGTCATTTTCATGCATTTCATGGTCATTTCCATGTATTTCACGGTCATTTCCAGCAATTTCGTTTCATTTCACGGTCATTTCCATGCATTTCACTATCAATTCCCTTCACTTCACGGTCATTTTCATGCATTTCATGGTCAATTCGCTTCACTTCACGGTCATTTTCATGCATTTCATGGTCAATTCCGGCGATTCCGTTTCATTTCACGGTCATTTCCATGAATTTCACTGTTAATTGCCTTCACTTCACAGTCATTTCCATGAATTTCACGGTCAATTCGCTTCACTTCACGGTCATTTCCATGCATTCACGATTCATTCATGCGATTCGCTCATTCACGTCATTTCCATGAATTTCACGGCCAATTCCCTTCACTTCACGGTCATTTCCATGAATTTCACGGTCAATCACATCATTTCATTTTCTTTTTCATGGCATTTCACACACCACCCCCCAAGCATTTTAATTTCAATTCACTTCACTTCACGGTCATTTCTTGCATTTCATAGTCATTTTCGGCAATTTCGTTTTATTTCACGATCATTTCCATGCATTTCACGGTCAATTCGCTTCACTTCATGGTCATTTCCATGCATTTCACGGTCAATTCCGGCGGTTCCCCTTCACTTCACAGTCAATTCCATGCATTTCACGGTCAATTCCCTTTACTTCACGGTCAATTCAATGCATTTCATGGTCAATTCCCTTCATTTCACGGTCAATTCCATGCATTTTCACGGTAAATTCCGACGATTCCCCTTCACTTTACAGTCAATTCAATGCATTTCACGGTCAATTCCCTTCACTTCACGGTCAATTCCGACAATTTCCCTTCACTTCACTGTCAATTCCATGAAATGCATGGAATTGACCGTGAAGTGAAGGAAAATGACCGTGATGTAAAGGGGAATCGCCGGAATTGACCGTGAAATGCATGGAAATAACAGTGAAGTGAAGGGAATTGACTGTGAAATGCATTCAATTGACCGTGAAGTGAAGGGAATTGACCGTGAAATGCATGGAATTGACCGTGAAGTGAAGGGGAATCACCGGAATTGACCGTTAAATGCATGTAAATGACCGTGAAGTGAAGGGAATTGACCGTGAAATGCATTGAATTGACCGTGAAGTGAAGGGAATTGACCGTGAAATGCATGGAATTGACCATGAAGTGAAGGGGAATCGCCGGAATTGACCGTGAAATGAAGGGAGTTGACCATAAAATGCATTGAATTGACCGTGAAGTGAAGGGAATTGACCGTGAAATGCATGGAATTGACCGTGAAGTGAAGGGGAACCGTTGGAATTGACCGTGAAAGGCATTGAATTAACCGTGAAGTGAAGGGAATTGACCGTGAAATGCATGGAATTGACCGTGAAGTGAAGGGGAATTGCCGGAATTGACCGTGAAATGCATGTAATTGACCGTGAAATGAAGGGATTTGACCGTGAAATGCATTGAATTGACCGTGAAGTAAAGGGAATTGACCGTGAAATGCATGGAATTGACCGTGAAGTGAAGGGGAATCACCGGAATTGACCGTGAAATGCTTGGAATTGACCATGAAATGCACGGAATTGACCGTGAAGTGAAGGGAATTGGCCGTGAAATGCATGGAATTGACCATGAAGTGAAGGGGAATCGCTGGGATTGACCGTGACATGCATGAAGTTGATCACGAAGTAAATGAAATGAATGAAATTCACCGCGAAGTGAATGAAATGGATTTTCATTCATCGACCTAATGGAATCTTGAAAAGAACCAGGTTGGTTGGCTAAAGTAGCTTCTCTTACCCCAAAATCATATAGTATGCATCAAGTAACTAATTTTTGTTTAGAAGATATTCTTGTTAAATGAATAAAGAAAGAAATGAAAAAAAGAGAGAAAAAAATTTTATATGCTTATATATACATATTTATATAAATATGTGTTAGAGAAAATTGTAGGTAGGATAAAGTTCTTCATGCAAAAATTAAATAAATAAATAAATAACCAGATTGTCGTCACGGCAGTCTGTCTGTTGCTACAGTTATAATCCGTAGCCATAGGGGTCACCAGATCGGTGTGGCCCTGCCAGATAAGCCAGCAACTGGCGTGGGGGCCGCTAGTTCAGCGAGCCCACCCCGAACAATCTTTTATGACTACATATTATGGTATCTATGGCTACGGTTATAATCCGTAATCAGATATCTAACCGTAGCTTACGACATTACTATTCTACTTTGAACGTCTACTGTTGAAACCTTTTAGGAGTCACAGAAGTTTTGGATCATTATGAAATTTGTTTTTCCTCTTCATCTAGGTCTTTATGACCTTATGAATAGATTGGATAGAAAAAAAATGTTATGGTGGGCCCTACAAAGTTTCAACGGTGAAAATCAATTTTCCGTTGCTCTTTGTGGTGTGGTCCAGTTGATCTTTGGATATGAGCTTTTTTTTTTTTTTTGATAATGCTTTGAAATGATCTCGAAATATGGGATGAATGTTGTGGATATAATAAATACATAACTGTGGGCCCATGTAACTTTGACCTCTTTTAAACTGCTCGTACAACTCAGAGCTCGAGGAGTGTCAGCGCTGGTATTCGAGCACCAGCCGATCCGCTTGAAGGAAAAAACGGGGGCATTTTTGACCTTTGGCAAGTCATCAGTACAGTTGGGGCTTATTCTAGTCAGGTAAAAAGGGGTGGGCTTAAGCGAGTAAATGGGCCGTAAATGAGTCATACGGTGGTAAATTTCTCCCCTACGAATTATTTAACGGTGAAAATGATTTTTTAATATGATTCATTTTTTAGATAAGGCTGTAAAATGAGCTCTAAAAATAAATGAACGGTATACATATTATAAATACATCACTCGGAGCTCGGACTATTCGTACAACTTGGAGCTCGAAGAGCATCCCCACACATACCTACAGCAGCTGTATAGCTGGTGTGTGGTACACCAGCCAATCCGCTTCCTGGTACAACTCGGAGCTCTAGGAATGTTGGCGCTCGTCTTCACAGGACACATATCTACATCAGGTATATAGCTGATGGCTGGTACACCAGCCAATCCGCTTTCCGATTGAATACCCACCGTTAAAAGCTTACTGAGGCATGGGAACGTTTATTTGCCATCAAACCTGTCGGTAATGTCGTAAAGACCTTGGATGAATGAAGGGACAACACAAGTATCAGCTTCATATGTTCCATAAGAAGCTTTTAATGGTCATCAATTGCCACTGTTTCTTATAGCACAGTTCACTTGAGATTTAGATCTCCTTCATTTTCAGGACGAGGCCGTGCAAATGATAGTTCAAAATGAATGGACCGCGCGGATGCAGGGCACGTACATCACTGTGGGCCTTACTGTCCACCCCGCACGGAAGAAGAGGGCACTTGGGTACGCGCGTGGAGTTGCGTGCCCCGACACGTTTTTTCTCTCTTCGCCTATTTATTTTCAAACCTAATAAAGGCTTGCTGATCTCAAGTGGCTCATGCGTAATCATTGTAAAGAGAAGTGGCTGTCATCCCACCTTAATTGCGGAGATTTTGCTACTCTGGCAAGCCATGATACTGATACTGCCTCCACGGGCCGGCATCCCCTTTCTGTGGTGCAGTCCATTGGAGCTTTGGACATGCCTCACACTTGGGCACGGAAGCAAAATTGGCTGCTCTACCGCACACCAGCGATCTGGCTGGTGTGGGTACGTTTGGTGCGGAGAAGAGTTCTGCGAACAGTTAAAAGGAGATCAAAGTTACATGGGCACCAAAATGAAGTATTTATTATATCCACACCCTTCATCCATTTTGTGAGATCATTTTAAAGCATGGTACCAAAAATGATTCATATCCGAACCTTAAGTAAACCACACCAGAAATAGCAGTGGGACAATAATTCTCACTATTAAAACATTCCTAGGGCCCACCATACGGTTTATTTACCATCCAATCTGTTTATACGGTCACACAAACATGGATGAAGAGGATAAACAAATATCATATTGATCCAAAACTTCAGTGACCCGAAAAGGGTTTCAATGGTAGAAGTTCAATCCCCAAAGCTTTTTGCAGTGTAGTCCACTTTATCTTCGGATCTGTCTTATTTTTCGGTTCAAGCCTTTGGACGAGCACGCCAAATGAAAGGATGGTTTGAATATAACAAATACCTCATGATGGGACCCATGGAACTTGCGACCACAATACAACAGCCATACCGTTGGTGTGCCGTACACCATCCAATCTGCTTCCCTAGGAAACAGATTGGCTACTCCCCTCTCACCGGCCCGTGGCTGATGATCGGTGCTATGTGGGCCCCCACCATGATGTATGTGTTTCATCCATTTCCTTAATCCATTTTCACATATCATTTTAGGGCTTGATCCCAAAAATGAGAGGGATATCAATATTAGGTGGACCATACCACAGGAAAACAATGCTGATTGGATATCCACCATTAAAATCCTTGTAAGTCCCACTGTACTGTTTATTTGACATCCAATCTGTTGATTAGGCCAAATAGGCCTAGATGAAGGGAAAAAACAAAGATCAGCTTGATCCAAAACTTTTATGGCCTCCAAAAGGATTTTAATGGTTGACACTCATTCAACACTGTTTCCTATAATGTGGTCCACTTGTGATTGGGATATACCTAATTTTTGGTATAATATCGTAAAATTATCTGGAAAAATAGATGGATGGCATGCATGAAACACATACATTATGGTGGGGCCCCGGAGCACCGACCATCAGCCACTGGCCGTTGCAGGGGAATAGCCAATCCGTTCTTGCTTCCCTTGGCACATGCCCTAGAATGATCTAAAAAATGAATGTATAGTGTAGTTATAACACATAAATTATGGTGGGCCCATAAAACTTGGTGAGATCAACACAACGTAGGGGTGTACATTGAGTCAAGCTAGCCTCAGCTCAACTCGGCTCAACCACTAGTTGACCTCAGCTCGAACTCAGCTTAGCTTGGCTCGGTCCTTGAGCTTGACTAGCCCGCTCGGCTAGATTCAGTCAGTAGCTCGGGCTAGTTCGAGCTGAGTTTGAGTCAAGATCGAGTCGAATTCACCTATGCAGTATTTTCACAAACACCTGGACTACACCTTCAAAATCTCACTGTATTTAAGATAATAGCAATAGTTTTCAGGTATTTTATCAAACACCTTCTAAGCAACATAAAAATTAAGAAAAAAAAAGGTATTGGTTTCATATGCATACCTTCCTTGCCACCAGCCACACTTCGTTGGGTCATTTCATCACACACTTGGTGAGCAACATCAATATCAAAGTAATCGAGTCACCGAACTGGTACGATCCATGTTCGATTCGAGCTGGGTTCGATCCGAGTTGAGTCGAGCTGGGGCCAGCTCAAACTCAGCTTGAACTCATTTTTGAGCTCAAATAATTAGCCTGGCTGGCTCGAACTTAATTTTGAACCAACTTGAATCGAGCTTTTTTGAGTGGAGTAGAGCGTGCTAATCGTCTACACCTCTTTACACTAGGAATACATCTTCTCTGGCTCCTTAGACTAGAAAATTGAGCAGATATATTTAGTTCGTTATTTTGTGTTTCCCGCTCAATAGATGATTGGTTATGAGCCATTTATTGCCGTGCCTACAATTTGGATGGCAATAGTTGAGGCGCAGGAAGCGGATTTGTTGGTGTACACACAGCACCCACTTGGCTGGTGTGGGTACCTTTCGTGTGAAGACGACCGCTGACGCTCCTCGTGCTCCAAGTTGTACGAATGGTCCAAAGGAGATCAAAGTAACATCAGCAGCCCACATCCACACTGTTCATTCATTTTCCGAAATCATTTTAGAGCATAAGCCCAAAATTATTTATACCCAAAGCTCAAGTGGACAACACCACAAATAGAAGTAGGGACAATAATTCCCACGGTTAAAATATTCCTGGGGCACACTATACCGTTTATTTTCCATACAATCTGTTTACGAGGTGACAAGGTTTCAATGGTAGACGCCCAATCCCCCACTGCTTATTACAGTGGGTTCCACTTGATCCGTGTATATATCTTTTTTTTTTTTTTTGTTGGCTCAAGCCTTACTAACACATACCTCGTGATGTGACCCACAGAACTCGGTGACATAAAGACACCAGCCAGATTGGCTGTATGTGGTACACCAGCCAATCCCTTCTTGAGGAGCATTTCAGGTACATAAATTATTCCTTTTGCATCAGAACCAAAACATCACATCAGCAAGAGTAATAAATATGGTTTTAAGATTCACCTAACTTAGACTTGGTTGTGTACCCAATCTGGTTCGGTATTATGATATACAAGTTAGGATGATTCAGCGCCGACCCAAGAGGGGTTTAACCTCAACTCAACCGTATCGCAACTTAACTCACCGCTGAAGGACTGAGTCTGAGTTGTCAAAAGCCTGTTCACCGTGGTACTAACGCTTCTCTCAATGCAAAGCCAAAGGACTGCGTAAATTGCCGGGTCTTTGAGCGTCAGTGTACATCTTGAATTTAAGTGTAGGGAGCTGATCAATACCGCAGGAGGAAAGGCATTTAGGACACGAGTTCACAACACCTCTTAACGCCTGTGGTCATGTGCAGTTTGAAGAATATCAACGAGATTTCGAAAATCTGAAAAATATGCTAAAAGATATTATCGTAAGATTTTCCAAATATTGGTAAATATCTCATGAAATTTAGGAAAAAATCTTAAAGAAACTGTTATATAAACATGTTGTTGGAAGCTCTGTTTGTTTCCTGCCACCTGTAGTGTGCACAGGAATGCCAGAATCGATAAAGTGGTTGGCCCTAAGTGCCAAAATAAGCATAGACATATATGATCAAATTCTAGAAGATTAGTTGCTTACTCAGCTCCTTGCACAATTTAATAATGATCAAGCAACAATTGGAGGTAGGGATTCTTCGTTTGAAAAGGGGTTGTTATGTGTCTTTTGTTTCGACAAGAAAACAAATGCGTTTGATTTGAAGGATTTATTCAATGATAACAAAGAATTCGATGAGAGAACAATGATCACATTTATTCTGAGTTCATTTATATCCTCGGATTCCCTTGATTTTGAAAACAGAGTACAATCAATCAAAGCAACGAATGAAATAAAAGACAGTTTAATAACAATTTCGGCAGCATTTCGACGTTTTTTATCACATCTCTAGGGGAGATGGGTTGTGCGGGCTTGAAACTCTTGATCTGACCATTGAGATCAGTTCCGATCATCCTTCCATTCATTCTTCCTTGATTTGACCGTTGAGATCAGTTATGATCATCTTTCCGTTCATTATTCCTTGATCTGACCGTTGAGATCAGTTCTGATCATCTTTCCGTTCATTCTTCCTTGATCTGACCGTTGAGATCAGTTCAGATCATCCTTCCGTTGGAGCGATAATCATCCCTTGAAATGTGGAGTGTCGATCCCTTGAAATATGGAGCGACGATCCCTTGAAATGTGGAGCGATCCCTTGAAATGTGGAATGATGATCCCTTGAAATGTGAAGCGATCCATTGAAATGTGGAGAGACGATCCCTTGAAATGTGGAGGCCGTCTGTCTGAGGGTAGCAGTACATAGGCCTAGACAGAGAATGTAAAGTGCATGGATCTTACTTCGGGGAATACGGAGTGCATGGATATTACTTCGGGAAAAAAACCATGCATTAGGGCAAGTCTCCTCATAAGGTGGCGCATGGAGTTTCCTTTAAGACAATATAAGGCTTGTCTCAGGACAAATTCCATAACAAGTGGTGCATGGACTTTCCTTTTAAGGCAACATAAGGCTTCCCTTAGGACAAGCCCCTCTTAATGTGGAGTATGGAGTTTCCTTTAAGACAACATAAGGCTTGTCTTAGGACAAGCTCCACACAAAGTGACGCATGAAATTTCCATTGCAGAAGTGATTGCAAAAGACTTCTTCTACAAACTATATCCGTTAGGACAATATAAGCCTGGTGTCTGGACAAGATTCCAAGAGAAGTGGCGTATGGAATTTCCTTTTGCAAAAATGGTTGCAAAAGACTTCTTCTGCAAACTATATCCGTTAGGACTACATAAGCCTGGCGTCTAGACAAAATTCCAAGAGAACTGGCGCATGAGGCTTTTTCAAGTGGAGGTTGCGCAGTTCGTGCAATGACTTTTCTGCAAACATGATTGCGTGGTTCGCACAACGGACTTCTATAAGACCCGACCCGAGTTCTTGTGTATGCATGTGTGTATAGGTATGCATTTCATTTCTCATGGTCCCACAGTCTTACCGGTCGAATCCCGGCGACCCGCGACCCTTGGATAGTGTTTGTGGTCATCCTTGAGTCCGGTCACGTTGACCCGACTCGGATCGGCCCAAGACCTATGTCGTCTTGTTCGCATCGTCGTTGCTGTTCCAACGACGCATCTTTTATGTTCATCTGATATGTAAATCAAAAGTTGTGTATATTTCATTATATGACCATTGATCATGTGACCCACTTAGGTGGAATGCATGTAAACCACCATCACCTTGGCACAAGTTTCAAGGTACACTACCTACACACTACACAAAGATCCATAACTAACACCACTAACCACAAACACCACCAGGAGACATAGTCTAACCTACAACTTTGTAAACTCCTCCCTATAGTAATGATGGATTCTCTTACAAACCCATCATGGTCTCTCTCTCTCTCTCTCTCTCTCTCTCTCTCTCCTCTCTCTCTCTCTCTCTCTCTCCCTCCCTCCCTCCTTATCTCTCTCCCTCTTTCTCATTTCTTCCCTCCATAGCTAGCAACCTTCCTCCAAAAATCCCCAAATTATCCAGCCTCGAAAACCCCTCAAATCCAACCCTTAAAAACACATCTCGACCATTAAAAGCTCTCCCTTACTCCAAGACCTACATAGTGTAGAAGTTTGAGGGATGGATTCCAAGAGGTGGGTGCTTCTTCTTCTTCCCTTCTCCCTTTCTTTTTGCTACATGCATGGAAGCATGTAGGACCTACCAATCCATGGTGGAGGTCCTACATGGCTCCTAGGATGGAGGCCATGGGCCTTGATCTTACCCATTCCTTCTATGATGGGTCATTCTCCATGGACCCACCATGATGTACTTCCTCTTCATTCTAGCATCGCATAGGCTATTTACGCCTTTGCATGCATAGTGTGGAAAGGTATCCCCACCCTCCAGCAACTTTTCTTGATCTATAGTAGCTTACATGTAACATATGTACATGGTGGATGGCATGGATTGTAGTGTGAAAGGTCCATTAGTGGCAGGACCTTCCACCAATGGTCGGATCACTCTCCTCCTCTCTCCCTTCCTCTTCTTTTTCTTTTATTTATCTCTGATGATGTGTGGCCCACTAAGAAGGTCAGCAACATCTCAGATCCATCAGGGAGATGGGACGTCCAAGCCCACCTTATTAGATGTCCAGGCCCCCATGCATGCATGGGTTGGGTGGCCTCCAAACTTGATTTTTCATGGATATTTTAATGCACTAATGGATCTGAAATTTTGCTAACCCATCAAGGTGGACCCCACTTGTTGGATCAGGGCATTAAACCCTTGGATTTATTTATATGGGCCGAAATATGGACAACAATGTTGTTGTCCAGATTTCAGACCCAGTTGGAGCATGACTTTTTAGCTAATGTTTGGATCTGTTTGCATGCCCTTTTCTTCCAAATTTCCTTAGATATTTTGTAGTGCATGGACCCGACTTTGATGTGGAATAGGGCTCACACCATTTTCCCCATGATTGAGACCTATGGGATAAGCCAAAGTGGGCTAACTGTCCAGAAATTTTTGGATAGTTCAGCAACACTGCGAGTTAGAAATAAGCATTTTTACCTGAGTTTTTGTAACATCCCGGATTTTTGCGAACCTGGAATTAGACGTCCTTAGGCAATGAGTCGATCCTAACACCTGATTAACTTCTCAAACGCTTAATTCAAAAGTCTCAAATCCCTTTTCAAACCATTTTCTTCAAAATCTCGCTCTTCCTTCACAAATCTCACCTTTCACTACCTCGTCCTTCAAAATTTTTCTAAGTACTTTCACATTAGACACTATCTTAAACTAGTTCAGTATTAATAACTTGGATCACTTTATATACAAACTGCAAAGGCCCAGGTACCACCTCAGACCAAAATCATACAGGACTAAATCCTTTAGAAATTAGGAGAGAATTAGCTAGTGTTAAACTAGAGTACTTGTGAAATTAGCACCAATCACTTTAAATATGATCTGCAAGACCCAAAACTTGTAGAATCATTGACGCTAGGTTACCCTAAAATCTAGGATCAATCTCATTACCCAGCTGCTCTCGAGAGCATCATGAAACTCCGTATCAGATCTGGACCGCACATCGAAAGTTCGATTAACGCAAAGTTAAACGGTTAGGACCGCCTTGCTGGGCTTGACAATCATCTCGGAAATCAAATCCAGATAGTGTCCCAGTGCTATTCGCTTGAGCCCGGAGTGAGGAGTGTGAGAACACTTGGTTTTCTTTATAAATTAAATCTCAAATAGTAATCTGAGACTTGTCACATGCGGGCTTGATATAAGCAATCAGACCGTCAGAATCTGACCCAAATACACCCTCAGATCAAGAGAAATTTCATGCACATGTCCGTGTACTTGTAACCCCGATCGAGTTTCAGTGACCGTTGAACTGAAACTGGTCCACCACGTATGATCTGGAAACCCGACTGGAACGAAACCTCAGCTGAACCTAGATCCAGTGTTAGTGAGCTTAAGTCCGACCTTTGGCGCAAGAGGGGCTTCCAGAAGTGCTCCGTTGAGACGGAACAGTCTCCCTTTGGACATAACCTAAGTATACTTTGATCATGAGTCTATTTTGGAGAGTTTTGGGGCTATATAAGGACCTTAAACCCTCACTCTCTCATCTCATATGAATTTGAGAAAACCTAGGAGAGAGAAAAGAGAAAAGAGAGAGAAAGGGTGGGAGCATCTCCCTGCCATTCTACCCTGCCGCTATACAAGCTTAACCATCCCGTTCTACTCGCTTTCCTGGCGATTCCGACTTCGTTTCTAGGTAAGAAACCCTAATCTGTTTTGGGGTTTTGATAGTTGTAAGTTATGAAATAACTAACCTAAGGCATGTTATAGGTTGTCACATCACCGTAGACAGAAGCCTAGCAAATCTATCGAGTTCGTTACGATTCTATGACAAAAGGAGCGGACTTTAGACATATAGGTTATGGTTTTCAACACTTTCAATGTCAGATAATGATAGATTCATGATCTGCATGCAATTGCACATGTACAAAGTGCTGACCGTTTCGTCTTTCGATTATACGTTAACTATGTTGAATATACTGTATTCCTCATATTTGTAGAAAATACCGTATACGTATAAAATATGGATTTGTGCTTAACATGATTATTTGTCGTGACTATATGCTTGTATGTATGCGACAACTCCCTAGCGAAAGGACTTGCCCTAAATCACGCCACAGCTACTATACACTATATATGTTAAAATGTGTAGCCCAAGTGTTTGTGGAAATGACTGAATGAATATGGAACTTGGATTCTGTAACACCCTGAAAATCGGGGGTCGAGCATAAACTCAACTCCCGAGTTCCAGAACATCACTTATGCAACAAAATGAATGATGATTGAATGTTGACTGTATTCGTGCATTGAACATGAGTGAGATTAAGCCAAAACAGCATATCATACTCCAGAGACAGTTAAGTTTGCAAGCGGAAGACTGTGATAGATAGATAAAATATATAACTTATGATGAGTCTCCAGAGTGTGATAACATTACCAGGTTAAATAAATACAAGTGCAGTTCTAAAATTTACCAAATGTGAGGAAGTGTAATGCCTTCTATCCCAAGAACCATAACCCCGTCAATACAATACCAAGTCTTCATTGGCCTGTCAGAAAGTTACATGTAGGAGAACTCCTCCTCCACATCATAGAAGTCTGGCTCTGCTTCATAAGCATCGCCATCACCTGAAACTCAACAAATCTGGTGGGTGTTCGGAACACCGTCCCGTAACGTGGGAGTGAGTGATCAACTCAGTGGAACAGTAAAGCATAGGTTAACATGTTATCAATTCAATCAAGCAGTAATGATAAAGCAGTACAAATCAAACATTTCTAACTACTCTTATTAAATGCAAGAATGAAATGACATGATGCTGTATGCCCTTGCCAAACCACCCGCAAGCGACATCATCTTACGTTCGCGAATGCTTACTCCCTCAGTGCGCCACATCTACAAAGCACATGCGGTGCGATGATGCTCATGATTACCAAGTTTTTATTAGTCCATTTCAAACAGCAGTATTGGGAAACTAAGGTACCTCCCTTGTATCATTCCCAAACATGATCCATTCTAGGGTCGTCAATCCTAGTTATCTCATACGATATTATAGTTTGAGAAGCTTAGTGAAGGCATCGCAAAGGGCTCGTCACCCGTCAGCGCGGATACAGATCTCACCGTATGCGGCTCAATTGCTGGCCGTCAGCTCGAGTACAGGTCTCACCGTACTCGGCTCAATCACTAGCCGTCAGCTCGAGTACAGGTCTCACCGTACTCGGCTCCACTCATACTCTAGTTGCTGTGAAAGACTCGTCGCCAATCACAAACCCTTAGAGTATACTCGAAGATATTACGGAGGACTCGTCGCCCGTCAGCACGAGTACAGGTCTCACCGTACTCGGCTCTCGCCGTATGTATCGACAACTCGAATACAGTGTCCCATACCACCATATTCGGCTCACGAGTTGGTTGCGCAATGGTCACTACGGGGAGGCACATGGCCCCAGCGTAGGCCGACAGCTCGACCACGGTGTCCCATACCCCCATGCCCGGCTCATGCGTCTTAGCGGATCGAGGTACCATGATTAAAAGTGGGTTTCACTGGTAAGTTTGGTACCCTAGGTTCAAGCAGTAGCGTCCAAACAGGGTGAACATGCATAAGACAGATCGGGTTACTTGACGAGCTCGACTAGCACGATCGCCCGTTGAGCTACACGACATGAAGTGCATAAACAACTTCGTGTGGCTTAGCCACTGCCGACAGGCAACGCACGACTCGAGTTCGTCGAACACATCCCACGTGGCAAATGAATCTCAGCCACGAGTTCAATCTCATTACCGATTGCCTGGGCCATAAGCATAGCCCCAAACACAATCAATTGCAATAGATAAAGCAGTAATGGATCAGGATTCAAATCATACAATCAAAGTCTGGTATTATCCGTTTAGGGCTGTCAGGGCTGTTGCACACACTCGTTGCTCCGCTCCCCCATCACCCATGACGGATCATACAACGTAAATATAATTTTAAACATATGCATTACATAGTTAAAATCATAAAGCAGTTGAGCATGTTATGAATCACAACACAAGCATGCGTTTGTACATGTTCAATTCCTAATCACACAACTATCAAAGGAGATCATACACATAGTTAAAAGAGGTTGAGAATCATATCTCAACACCCTTATACATTACAATTTGCTAATTACTACTCATTCAGACATTTCAAGAAACACTTAAACCAACATACATCAATATACATGACATATGTCGATCACATAGGCATTAGGCCAAATCCTTTCACTAGGGAGTTGCCGCAATCATAACACGCGTACACCCACGACGGATAGTCATGGCAAGCAGGAATCCAAGTTCCATATTCATTCAGCCATTTCCACAAACACTTGGGCCACACATTTTAGCCTATATAGTGTATATTGGCCGTGGCGTGATTTAGGGCAAATCCTTTCGTCAAAGGGGTATCACCAATACATCAATCATGAATCCATGACAACTAATCATGGCAAGCACGAATGAGAATTCTATACTCATTCAGTCATTTTCACAAACACTTAAAATACACTATTACAACATACATGACATATGTTAGCAAAATACGTGTTAGGGGGCTGTCCCTTCGCCACGTGAGTATTTTACCCATGTATCTCACAATCATACAGCAAATAATCATTACAATTGCATTTCCAAAATCCGCACGTATGCGGTATTTCTAGAATACGCAATTTCAACATACATGACATTTACACATGAACATGTATTTTTGCGATTCCTTTCGCCAAACTAGCATTTTATCCACATATATAATCAAACATTAAATAATCATGTCAAACATTTTCACAAGAAAAATACGTATACGGTATTTCTACGTATATCTAGAGTATGTGAAATTCCATATTCTACATCGCTAATCGAAACAGGAAACGGAAAGCACTTTGTACATGTGCATTTGCATGCAGATCATGAATCTATCATTATCTGACATTGAAAGCGTTGAAAACCGTAACTTATACACTTAAAGTCCTCACCTCAGCCCTTGGAATTTCAACGAATCAGCAAGGGTGTTGGAGCTTCCGTATACGGGAGTTTCCTAGCCTAAAGAGCGCATTCGATTAGTCTTTCCATAACCTATCACTAATCAAGCTCAAATCAGACCTAGGGTTAGGGTTTCTTACCTTCAAATGGGGTGGAAACCGCCGGGAAATCCCCTGGAATAGGGCGGTGTAGGCCGTGGGAGGAGTGGAAGCAGCAGGAGGAAGATCGGCCTCGATCTCCAAACTTTCTCTCTCTTTTCTCTCTTTCTCTCTAAGGGTCTGGACCCAAATTCGTATGGTGTGAGAGGGGCTGTTCTAAGCCCCTTTTATAGCCTAGAACATGTCCAAAATAGACTCAGGTTCAAGGGTGGCTGCATATATAGGCAGTTCGCCACTTTCCAAGCTCAAAAGGGGTGTTCTGGTGGCCCTCTTTGAGCCAAACGTCAGACTTAAGCTCACCCTTTGCGGATCTACGTGGGGTTACGTTTTTGACTCGATCGGATTCCCAGATCGCACGTGGCGGACCACTTGCAGTTCAACGGTCCGTGGGCCACGATCAGAATTTCTGAGTACATGTAAATGTTCCTGAAATTTTTCTTAATCCGAGGGTGTAATTTGGTCTGATTCCAACGGTCAGGTTGCTTAATACTGACGCGCAACCGAAAGGTGCCAGATCACTATTCCAAATATTTTCACTTGGATGGAAATAGTGTTTTTCACACTCGCTCGCTCCGAGTGAAAACAATGGCCGTGGGACATCGGAATCATCTGATTTTTGAGATGATTGTCAAGCCCAGTGGGGCGGTCCTGGTTCCTTAGCTTCGTTTTAACGGACTCCCGATGTGCGATCTAGACCTCATACGAAGTTTCGTTTCAGTCCCGAGAGCAGACGACGGGTAATGAGTTTGGCTCTAGACTTTAGGGTAACCTAGAGTCACCAATTCTGCAAGTTTTGGGTCTTGCAGATCGTATTTAAAGCGATCCCAACGGATTTCATGATTAACCGAGTTTAGTACTTAGTTAACTTTGTTAAATTTCTAAAAGATTTAATCCTATGTGATTTCTGGTTGAGATGGTACTTAGGCCTTTGCAGTTTGTATATAAAGTGATCCAAGTTTTACTACTTAGCTAGTTTAAGATAGTGTCTAGGGCGAAAGTGCTTTGAAAAATTGAAAGCACAAGGTAGTGAAGGGTAGGATTTGTGAAGAAAATGGTTTAAGACGGGATTTGAGGCTTTGAATTGAGCGTTTGAAAAGTTAATCAGGTGTTAAGATTGACCCAATGCCTAAGGATATCTAATCCCAGGTTGGCAAAAATCCGGGATGTTACAGATTCCTACTTGCCATGATTATCCGTCGTGGGTGCACGTGCGTTATAATTGGGGCAACTCCCTAGTGAAAGGATTTGGCTTAATACCTATGTGATCAACATATGTAACGTATATTGATGTATGTAGTCTAAAGTGTTTGTTGAAATGTCTGAATGAGTAGTAGTTAGTAACTTGTAATGTATAAGGGTGTTGAGATATGATTCTCAACTCCTTAACTATGTGTATGATTTCTTTAGATATCTGTGTGATTAGGAATGTATGTACAAACTCAGCTTATGTTGTACTTCAAACATGCTCAACTGATTGTATGATTTTATCTATGTAATGCATATGTTTAAATTCATGTTTAAGTTGTATTCCATAAAGGCCATGAAGGGTGATGGGGGAAGCCCTAAGCGGACCATATCAAACTTTGTTGTGTGGTTTGAAATGTTGATCCATTACTACTTTAACTATCTGTAAGAATGTGATTGGGGCTATTGTATAGTCCAGGCAATCGGTAACGGGATTGAATTTGTGGTTGAGATTCATTCGCCACGTGAGATGTGCTCGACGAACCCGAGTCATACTTCGGTTGGCGATAGTGGTTGGCCACGCAAAGTGCTTATGCACTTCATGTCGTTCAACTTGTCATGCGCTCAAGCTAGCCGAGCTCACCAAGTAACCCAATCTGTCTAATTATGTTCACTATGTTTGGACGCTACTGCTTGAACCTAAGGTACCGAACTTACCAGTGGAATCCCGTTAACCTTGGTACCTCGATCCGCTAAGACTCATGAGCCGGGCATGGTGGTATGGAACATCGTGGTCGAGTTGTCGGCCTACGCTGGGGCCACGAGCCTCCCCGTAGTGACCAGTGAGCAACCCAGACTCGTGAGCTCAACATGGTGGTATGGGACACTGTATTCGAGCTATCGGCCTACACTGCTTTGATGGGTGATGGGGAGTGGTGTAACGATTCCGTATAACAGCCCTGGCAGCCCTGACCGTACCTGGTGTAGTAACCTCGAGCATACTCTGAATCTGCGGAGAGGCGACGAGCCTTCCCGTAGTAAACAGAGTATAAACTAGGCCTGTATTGATAAGGTGATGGGGGAGCGGTGCAACGAGTGCGTGTAACAGCCCCTGACAGCCCTTTACAGTGACCTAGAACCTCATCATCGTATGAGATTATCTAGGATTGACGACCCTAGAATGGATCTTTGTTTGGGAATGATATAAGGGAGGTACCTTAGTTTTCTAATCCTGCTGTATGAAAAGGACTAATAACAACTCAGTAATCATGCTCATCATCGCACTACATGTGCCTGGAAGATGTAGAGCACTAAGGGATGAAAGCATGCCGCGGACGTAAGATAGTGTCGCACGAGGGAGTATGTTGGCGAGGGCATGCATCATGACTTCATTCATACTTGCATTAATAAGAGTATTTAGGAGTGTTTGATTGTACTGCTTTATCATTACTGCTTGACTGAATTGATAACATGTTAACCTATGCTTTATTATTCCACTGAGTTGATCACTCACTCCCACGTTACGGGACGGTGTTCCAGATACCCACCAGACTTTGTCTGATTGCAGATGGCGATGTTACTCCTGAGGCGGAGCCGGACTTTTGTGACGACGAGGATGTTTTCTCGTATATGCTTTTTCTCTGGCGGCTTTATGTGAGTCGTGTCTTGATCGACGGGGTTACAGGGATGTTGGCTAGAGGACCCTACCCATTTGCTATATTTTAGAATTATACTTGTAATTTATTAACCTGGTAACATTATCACACTCTGGAGACTCACCGCAATTTGTATATTTTATATATCTATCACAGTCTTCCGCTTGCAAATTTAACTGTCTCTGGAGTATGATATGCTGTTTTGGTATAATCTCATTCATGTTTCCATGCTCTCATCATAATCATCATTATCTGTGTTGCATAAGTGATGCGTTAGAACTCGGGAGCTGAGCTTTGCTCGACCCCCGATTTTCAGGGCGTTACAGTTTCTGGAATAAGTGGGCCACCCTAGTGGACCCCACTTGTTGTCCAGAAGTAGGGCCACCTTTTCCCCAATTTTTCAAGGGTTTGGGTGGGTTCAGGCTCAT
This sequence comes from Magnolia officinalis, assembly GCA_021015155.1. NCBI lineage: Eukaryota > Viridiplantae > Streptophyta > Magnoliopsida > Magnoliales > Magnoliaceae > Magnolia > Magnolia officinalis. The sequence goes on from JAJHSJ010000015.1 coordinate 28,116,018, forward strand.
CCCATGTGGTCCCAAACATAGGGACAGTTATAATTTCAACAACATTTCACCCAGGACAGACTTTAATTCTGAATTTAATTAAAATACTTCTGGGTATTCAAAAATTATGAAAATTTATAGGGAGGTGGCCCACCCATGGTAGGACCCACCTACAAATATTTGGACCAATGGACCCTTGTGCACACCATGGCAAGGGCTAAACCGGCCCACCACGTTGGGACGTCCAGGACAACCAAATTTTTTTGGACAAACTGTTTTCTTTAAATAAATTAAAATACTTCTGAGTATCCAAAAATCATGAAATTTTGTGGAAGTGTGGCTCACCCATGGAAGTACCAACCTACAAAATTTCAGGGCCCACAAGCCCCTGTACCATCCGTGGTGCGGCCTGGAGTGACCCCCCAGGCTAGCCATCTAGGCTACTTTGTGGGCCCACCTTAATGTATTTTATATCCCACCATTCATCCATGTGGGTCCATAGGGGCAGTGATCATCCCCCCTCTTTAGTTTTCCCATTTTTGGGGCCCATTGGATAAGTTTTGAGGCCAAATTTTGGGGCAGCATGGTCTACCAAAATTAGGGACATTTTCACACACATTTTGCCCTATTTTAATTAGATTTTTGGGCTTAATTAGTATATATTTTAAAGCCCATTCCAATTGGATTCTTATTGGACTAGTCTTCTAGCTACTTGTTGGGCCTTATAACCGTGGTTGGGCTAAAACTTTCGATAGGTGCATTGGACCCTTGGGGCCTATATTTATCATGCCATTGTGATGGGTTTTATGGGCCAAATACTCAAGTAGTTGGGCCCTTGCTTGCCCACTAAAATAAATCCATACTTGGGTCGAGATGTGAGGCCCAACTTACTTATTTTAAATATAAGAATTACCCATATGTTGGAATAATGGGCTGCCCATTAGGCCCACTACAATGAATGGACCCATGACCTTTATGGTTGGGCCCAAACCTTGCTTGAGGGCCCACCATGTTGCCTATGTATTGAGCTTAGTGTATGGCCCACTAGGCCATGGATTTGCTTGGGCCTTGGACTTTACTTTATATGTGTAGTGGGCTACCTTTTGGGACCCAGTTGAGGTTGGATGTCCTCCTTGGTGGCCCTAAGGTAGGCCCATAGGGTTCCTATAGGTAGTTGAAGGTCCACCTTCGGCCCTTGAATAGGACCGTTTCTTCCTTGGGATTATGATTCTCTTAGCTTGTGGGTCATCCCAAAGTACTGGGCCCCCCACTAGAGGACTTCACTTCTCATTAGAGCACCTGTCTATGTATCTAGACCTTGTCCCTCCTTGGGAAGGAGGAATATATTCCACAGGTAACGCACTTACATTATTATGGTCCATATGCATCATCCGTATGAATTGATTGCATTGTGTGGTAGTCATAGAGGGATGGAGTTTCTCCCCTTGTGCACATTGAGTGCCTGAAGCTTGTACATGATCTGTATGTGTGACTCATGCATTGGCATCGCATTTCATGATGATACCGCCCTTGCTTCACCAGGGCCTCGCCTCCACAGGGACGTTCGTGGATGGCCGTATGTATGGACACCGAAAATATTACTTGAGCATACCATGTGCATAGGATGCCCATGAGTGAAATTTCTAAAACTTTCATGGTACCAAGGATCTACCCCAACGTCGTGACCGAGTAGAAACTATGAGCGCACGAGGACCTTACACCGTTAGGCCGCGACTCCCACTGTCATGTAGTCGGTTGGGTAGGGTTGTGGCCTTACCTGCCTGGTGTGAGGAGGCATTGCTAGGCTGAGTTTGACCAGCTCGTAAATGGGTTCGCTGTCATCGGGCCTTGTTGGTGCTTGATTGTCCACAGGAGGGTAATGAGGTCTCTTACACTCGTTTGACTGTGCGGGTCTGGAGAGCGGCAGTCATCCAGCAGTGTAATGGACCCTGGTGATTTCCTTATTATTGGAAATGTACTTGATATGTGGATTGGATATGAGCACTGACATTACTTCGCATCGCATTCACATCAGCTGTATGAGCCCCTTCATGCATTGCCTTGGTATGGCGCCCAGTACTCATTGCATCGTATTCATGATAGGCCTTGGTAAGGCTAGTGATATTGTCATTGAGCATGTTTATCTTCCTATACATCATATTATTCTTCTGTGCACCATTGTCACACACTTTCACCACCCTCTAAGCTTCTATAAGCTTCTGTACCATTGATGCGTGCAGGAGATCCTAGGCAGGCGTTGTAGCGGCAGAGCTTGGATTAGAGCTGAGCCTGAGGACCCTGGTGTTGCAGACTTTTCTTTTTCTTCTTCTATTATCTTATGTATGTCCTTTTGGACCTTATGTAAGCTTGTAAAAGTTCAAATTCATAATGGATTTTGTGATGTGTGCCTTTGTTATTCTCATATATACTTGTTGTGATCTTGGGTGTGCTCATATTGAAAATAATTATACTGTTATGAAAATCCTCCTTGTAGGATTCCAGGATCGGAACCTGCCTCAGGAGCCGAGAATGGGGTACTATGGAGGCTGTTGCACCAGAACCAGCTATCGGGTTCCTTGTGAGTCTGGTTACCGAGTCTAGGGCGTGACAACTTCTCTATTGCGTGGTTCGCGCAACAGACTTCTCTACAAACATGGTTGCACGAATTGTACAAAGGACCTTCTCTGCAAAAGTGGTTGCACGGATCGCGCAAAGGACTTTCCTTGCAAAAGTGGTTGCACGGATGGCATAATGAGTCTTTCCTTGCAAAAGTGGTTGCGCGGTCGATGGAACACCTTCTCCAGTTACGCGGGTCGCGCAACAGTTTCTCTCTCTCCCTCTCTTACCTTCCTCTCCTTCTTGTCTCCCTTTCTTCTTACCTCCCTACCAACAACAACCTTGTAATAAGGAGGAAGAGGTATTTATAGGCATTCCTCCCTTACATAGTGGTATTCACCACCACTTCTTTCCTCATACAACTTCCATCTCTTTCCTTATATGGTGGTGTTCACCAACATCTCTCTTAAATTGTGGTGTACACCCATTCTTCATTAAAATGACACCCGTGCACCCTTTTTTACCAAAATACCCCCGTTCACTCACTTTTACCAAAATACCCCAGCTTATTCACTTTTACCAAAATACCCCAGCTTACTCATTTTTACCAAAATACCCCAGCTTACTCATTTTTACCAAAATATCCAAAATACCCCCGGATACTGATTTTTACCAAAATACCCCGGATACTGATTTTTATCAAAATACCCAAAATACCCCCAGATACTGATTTTTACCAAAATACCCCCGGATACTGATTTTTACCAAAATAAGGAGTGAATGACCATGGGAAAGATTTGCACCATGGAATTCTTTGACCACTGCAATGGACATGCAATGGAATATTTTTTGTACCTCAACACCTTCCTAAAGAAAGGGTTTTTCGAAATATCAGTACAATCAAATAAAAAAAATTACAATCGGTTACTAGGAGCAATTACAAGAATACGTCTTTTGAAATAATTATGTGATATTGAATAGAGAACAAATCCAACGTATGAATGTAGATTTGGATTACAACTAAAGATTATAGCTAAAGTAAATTGATAGATTTGGTTTTATTGGATTTGTAGATGACTGTTGATTGATTGGTGTATTGGGCCTATTTATGTAAATTTCCTCTCATATTTATAGATTTTTCCTACAACTTGTTCTTCTGGATGCTCCATTATTGCAATGGTTACCATAGTCGAAAAGCCTTTTCTAGATCCTTCTCTCATTAGGATTCCTTTTTGTGATTGTTCCTCTTCTGTCGACCAAACTTTGTTTCTTGTGGTCGCCTTTTGTAACTTAAACTCCATCGACCATCCTCTGACGTGTAAAACTGGATTTACGTTAGTAATGATTCCACAAAAAGCACTGCAAGTACCTTGAAGATCTTTTCATCCACGTCCTATTTCTTATGCAATACCACATGTCACCATGTTATTAGGTTAACCAATAATGGCCAAAAATAGGGTACAACTTTTCCTGCCATGTCGCTTCGCCTTTGAGAAAAAGGTAAAAGCGAAGTTGTTTCGTTGCCCGATGCAATAAATGCAATCTGCCGTTGGTCCACGTGTTATTTTCCCAATGATTCTACCCAACCAAGGTTGTACTAAAAGATATCATTTACCTTACTCTTCTAGGTTGTCCATATGACATGTCGCATATAATCGTATCGTACGATGAGTCATAATTGTAAGACCCGTATCTTAGTCCGTACCGTTTTGTAGGCTTCCGCGATCCTTCCCCGTCGAATTCCAGCGACCCACGACCTGTAATCGGCATTTGAACGTGACCTTTAGTTGTATCCCGTATATCTGAGTCAACTCGACTCGAAACTTGTACCCTAGTGACGGCGCCATCGCTGCGGTTCCAACGCCGCGACTTACACACCGATGTGATACCCAGGTCAGGAGTTGTGGGCCCACGTTTATTTTGAGAAAAATACCGCGCATTGTGAATCCCGAAAGAATCTCTACAACTCATCACATCAATCAATTAATCACAAGTCAAGTACACATCCCATCACAACACATACCTAGTCCATCCCTTTCTCACCAACAAGGCATGACACCCATTCCTCTCTCATCCATAAGTCAACCAAGCACCATACCCTCCATGTCATCTCTCCTTACAACACCCATTCCTCTCTCCCATCTCTCACCCATTCCATCTTATCTCCCTCCATTTCCCAAACAACCATGAGAGAAAAATCCTAAGGAGAGAAAAGAAGTGAAGAGAGAACCCATCTTCCTACCACCAAATCTTCTCATCCAACCATCAAAACTTTATCATCAACCCTTAAAGAGAGTGCTTAGGAGCCAAGGATTCCAAAGAGCTAAAGAAGAGAACAATCGGTGTGTGTTTTGTAGGATTAGATTGTGTTTTTTTTTATGGGCTAAGTGGGGCCTACCGATTGATGGTATGGATCTCACTTTCGACCCTAGGTGTGGCCAATGGCCCACCTGAAAGTGCTATGTTGATAAACCCTAAGTATTGTCAAATTTTGGTATGACAAACCAATTCAAGTTTGTATCTTGATTTGTATCAAGCTTGTGCATCTGTTCACATTAAATCTTCGACGTTCGTTCTATTCGTGCTGAATCTATCTTGCCGATATCTACGACGAACTTACCGAGAGATCTTTAAACTGGAAGAAAGTGAAGACTCTCATATATTGAGTGAAGACGAAGTTTTCAAGAACATTGCGGTTCAAGATCTGGAACCAGAAAAGTCCAAGAACTCAAGACCTAGTGGAAGATTATGTGTGGTATGTCGAGTTCAAGCTTTGAAGATCGCAAGAATTAAAGTTACTGAAGTGATTAATAGATTAAGTGTTCATATGTACAATCACACAAGTAAGGTATGATTGACCTAAGTTGACCTTCGATCATGATTAGATCATTTTATACATTCGGTCGGTCATTTTGGTCATTTTATAAGTGTAAATTTTTGTTGTTTCGAGTAGCCCTAGCATTGGCTCGACCAGTACTAGTATTTTCTCGACCAGTCCAGGATTTGTTATGAATTTTTAAAATTTTTCTGTTGGTCTACGACCAGTCCTGAAAACTGCTAGGCCAGTTGTGTGAATAGTGCTCGACCAGTCGTGCAGTGCTCGACTCATTTTTCAGCGAGTAATCTGGACTCACACGACCAGTCCACTACCAAAAAAATGAGCAAAGGCTACAGACTATAAAGGTCTATAGCTACGGCTTTAATCTGTAGCTAATTAGCTACGGATTTAATCCGTAGCTAAAATAGAAGAATCCGTAGCTAAAGCTAAGATTTTTAAGGGTGGACGTTCGATCGCTATTGTTTTCCTGTGGTGTTGTTCACCCAAGATTTATTTTGATCTGATTTTTTTATATAAACCTTAAAAAATTGTTTACTAATGGATTTACGGTGTGGATTAAACAAAAACATCATGGTGGGGCCCATAAAGCCCTACCAGATACAAAGTGCAAGCCACCGTTTTCATTTGTACGGTAAAAACTTGTTAGATTTGCATTTTTTATTAAATAGTGGTGACTCGTTCATAGAAAATTTGGGTTTCATATATGTCTATCCAGACCATCTAAATGATGGGTCTTGTTGTATATGGTTTATATTGATAATTATCTTATGTAATAGTATGTTAAACATCCACTAAATGGACTCTTAATTGTACGGCTGTGAATACCTTATATTATATACAATATGTTAAACTCACATTTTACGGATTTGAATTATTATCCCATTTCATCAGCGAAACTTTCATTTTCCCCTTTTCGACCGCCCTTTTCTTCCTCCCTTCCCTCTTTCGAGCGTCGCCAGTCGATCGCCCTTCGATCGCCCTTCTGCCTTGCGGTGGCGTGATGATTCAGACCGTTCATCCAGAAGCTCTCTTTGCGAGAGAAAAAGAAGAAGAGATTTTTCATTTTTGCTCGGTAAGATCTTGTCTCTATCTCTTGAATCTCTTTCTTCATGCTATTTACGTGTTTCTACCATCTTTCCTTTCCGATTTGGTTTTTTTTTTAAATTGTTTTCTTGCAATCTTTGCGGAGTTCTGTGGAATTTCTAACCTGGAATCTGATTTTGTCAGCTGATCTTCTGATTAATTTCTTGATTGATCATAAGAGCTGTAGGTTTGTAATTTTTTGGGTTTTTTTTTTTGGTTAAATCTCTCTGCTTTGTTGATGTGATTGATCTGAAAAATGCTTGAAATCGTTTCATGCATGTATTTATTCGTGCGTGCAGTTGCTGCAAGAAACAAAAGAAAAATGCGATATGAGTATGTGTGGGGCGGGGATGATAGATTTTAGAACTGTGTGACTTTTAATTCAAACTAATTTCATGAAATGATTATTCGTACCACCGTCAATTCGATTCTATAGGGCCCTGTTTAGTCGCCAATTAGACAAAAAGAAAAAAAAAGCGATGTGGTGGTGGTGTCGGGTACCTGGCGGGAATGCCCTTGTTTAGCCTCAATCCAAAAATCAGGTTGATTCAGCATTCAGTTCAGCTTCCTTAAAAAATTTATAACTCAAAACCTCTAAATTCACGTGGTATGGCCCACCTATGTTTTGTAATGTTTTTTTTCGTAATTCTTTCATCCTGATGAAGCACATCAGATGAATGGATTGGATGGTGTGTAAACACTATGGTAGCCCCTACACAAAAGCTAATATTGGGCGTCCCATCCCAGCTTTTTGCTACAGCATGGACAACCAAAGTTCTGGGTGGTCATGATATTTGGGTTCCATTTGGAGCATGTTTTATGTTTGGGTTGGATCTCATGAAAGTTTCACTCACATGGCTCTCAACGTGCGAGGTACCCAGCGTCGCACTTAGAGATTTTGGTAAGGATTAAAAATAATTATGATACCCCTTAATTTATATAAGGGTGTTTTTGGCTGCACTTGATGTCAATAAATTCCACAATATTTTTCACCAAATTAGATTGATTAGTCATGAAATGTCGTGAAATACAGGTGGATGCAACCTGGTGCCTTATGCTATGTTTCTAATACACAATTTCTTTTAACTAAAATGAGATGAAATCATTCTCAAGTGCAACCAAACAGGGCCTAAGCATTTACAGGCAGATTGAAACTTTTTCTGTAGGATTGGACCAGTTGTGTTTATGGGGTCGAAGATATTTGAATTTGAAGGATAAGATGCCATCTTAGTATAGGGTTACAAAACTTGACTGAAATGTTGAAAATGAGTGGTTTTGTTCCTGATTAATTTTTTTGTTTATATTCTCGTTTCTACTTATCTTTGCCTTGTCAGATAACTTTTTTTCAACACACACACACACAACCACCCACACACCACAATGGGTACTCAAACCCATGACCTCTTTGTTGACACTCTTGTGAGCCTTGTCAGATTACTTGGTTGCAAGAAATTGTTTATAACAGAGATTTACTTTGTTATCATTTTCGGAGGTTGGACGCATTTATCTCATGCATTCAATAATGAGGAATTATGTGATTCTCGGCCCCAGAGATATGTATTGGTTTCTCTGGCCCTGAGGGTATTATAGAAGTGGGGCCTGCCCAAGGTTTTGTGCCACTGATCTAATTAACCCTACAGTGGATAGTCCATCCCTAAAAATCTTCTAGATGAAAGATCCTAGCCACCAACCTCTGACATTTTTTTCAATCGAAAGTTGACCACTGGTGATGCAGTTAACTTGAAAGCGGAGAGTTTTGAACTAGCCAAGTACTTTTCCTTGACCATCACTGGGATGCATCAACTATTTTATATTTTTCTTAACCATCTATTTGCAGAAGTGAGTCAACTTGTTTTTGGTGGGCGATGGTAAAAGAAAGTGTTTTAGTGGTCAAAGAAACAAGTCGCTGAGTAATTCATGTTCCAAAACCGGACTGTGTTGGAAGTTGGAACAAGTCTTAGTGAATTATACTGATAGGGTTGTCAACAGGCCAGGCCTAGGGTTGTCTTTGGCTTGGATTTTGAGCTAGTTGGCCTGGATCTATTCAAAATTTTTACTCTGTTTGGCCAGGTCCCAACTCCTGTTCAAAATTGAGAGGGCTAGCCTTATTCTCATAATTGTCACCATATGTGTGACTATTGTGGGTATGTATTTCTCGCTGAATGTTGAGAACTATCATTAAAAACAACAAGACCTCAAACTTGCTTAATTCATCCTAGTTTTTATTGATTTCATCTACATCAAGATGATGATTGAAATTCGACATGATTGCAAAATCCAAATGCGGGCTTCTGACATTGTATTTCCTGATGCTGCTGCAAAGATTTACTTTCAAACAGCTCAGAGAAATGGCAAGATAGTCAACTGTATCACAAGCTATGGTACAACCAGTTTTCTGTATGAATGTATCTTTAAAACAAAAAGAAAAAAGAAAAAGAAAAATCAGCAATCCAGCAAAAGAAACAACAAGGAATTAGAACAAAGATTGATCTAATATTAAGTAATGCATGTATGATAGAACTAGGTGTAGAAGACATACCAAATTTAATAAAAGCATAGGGCCTGGCATCAGTTTCTATTTGACTCCCATTGAATTTCTCAAATTCATTTTTGAGGTCTTCTAGGTATTGAAAAGCAAGTTTCTTCGGATAAGAATGATCACACATGGTTAAATAACATACACGGCGTTTAATAATATAGCTGCAAAATTAGGTCAGGGTAACAATTGCGTTTGATTTAAATGGACTGGACATGAAATGCCTAACATAGCTCCATGTTGTTTTCTTAAGTAACCAGTTCTGCTACATGGATCAAGCTACGATTTCTTGTTCTGCAATTGGAATCCTTAGGAGAGCACTTCTTATAAACAGGTGGTGTGAGTTGGCCATTTTTCTCATTTGGTGCAATTGCTTACATGTGACTCTGATCTCTTGTTAGAAATTATCTCTGCTCATCCTTCCCTGCTCTTTTTTTATTTTTTATTATAGTAAATTCTTGATGTAGTTTGTTTTCCATTCAGCATCGATTTCTTTCAGGGATTGGCACAAAACTTAGATTTTATCCTACCAGCTATTTCAATGTGGATGGTGCTTGTAAATGAACAAGACCATGATCTTAGATTTTATCCTACTAGCTATTTCAATGTGTTTAGCACAGATGTGCAACTTATGCCCGAGATGGGTATTGTTTGAAAAAAACAAAGTTCTTTATACATAGATTGGAGGTGGGTGGGGGAAACATTTAGTACGTAAAATTATAATTAGGTTCTTTTGAAGCATAATCCTTCTTTCAAATTTGAGGCCTTGCTCTGTTCTGGTTCTTCAAGTTTGCATTACTACATCACCTTCTTCTTCTCCTTCTTCTTTTTAAATTTTTTATACACATTTAAACCAAATCCGATGACTACAAAGAAACTGTCTTAGTTCACTGATTATGTTACATACTTAGATTTCATTTTGTTCACATTTGCAACAGGCTCTTGCAAAGACATTGACTGTGGATGAGCTTTTTTATATGAAAGAGCAATTTGCACTATTGGAGTCGAATAAGAATGGGTGCATCTCACTAGAAAACATAAGAATGGTTAGTTTCTTTCTGTAATATCTAGATTTCTTATTGGGCATGTTTACTATTGGTTGTTAAGCTACAATGCTCAGTTAATTCTGTTGATGATTACTATTGAATATTTTGGCCAGGCATTGGTGAAAAATGCAACAGATGCTACGAAGGAATCCTGCATTCATGATTGTCTTGCTTTGGTATCTATTTTACTGTTGACTCTGTAGTTATTCTTCAATTTCAAATGGTTCTGTATGTTTTATAACTTTTTACCAATACTCCTTTCTTCTATGACAGTTGAATGCTCTTCAATATAGAAAGATGGACTTTCACACCAGCAGCTTTATGGTCAGCTAACAAACACGTCTACACACAAATGAGAGAGAGAGAGAGGATCCATTCCCGTGTAAAGAAGAATCATCAACACCTGATGAAAGGGCGCCGTTCTTTGAAGTGGACATGGTCCTTGATGTTGTCTCCTTCCAACTTGAGGCTGGCCCACCACACCAAATTGCCTTCCACCTTTTGATGTTGTCTCCTTCCAACTTGAGGCTGGCCCACCACACCATATTGCCTTCCTTCTATTCAGTTTTCATCCCTGAAATCTTCTTCCAGTAGCGATTTTCATGGCCGGAAGATGTTTCTACCAAAAACTCAAATGATACCCAAGAGAGGAAATCTCCAAGCTTGTCAAGCACAGGTGTAATCTCTATCCATTCCTTGTTATTGTACATTCAAAAAAAAAAAAAAAAAAAAACAGATTTCAAGAGAAGAATTTTGTTTGTTGGTTCCTTCTATTACTCTAGTTTCTTTGATTCTTTTGAAATTTAAAGCATTACAAGTTATATTTTTTTATGGCTTTTGTTGGGTTTTTCATGTTATAGACTTTAGGTGTGTGTGTGTGTGTGTGTGTGTGTGTGTGTGTGTGTGTGTGTGTGTATATAATCAAAGGGGGATTTTTGGAATCTCCATCTGTTTCTAAATTTTGCGAAGATATTCTGATTTTTGTAGAGTTATTGTTCCGTTTTCATCATTGTATGATTTCTACCAAAGTTCAAGGCTTTCAAGATGAAATTGAAATGGACTTTACCCTTTTCGATTTCTTTGGGCTGTTTTTCCATTCCCTGATTCTATGGTTTTTATTTTTCTTTTGTGGTTTTTATTGTTGCTTTTATTTGCATATGATTATTTCATTATCAGATTTTTGTTATTTTTAGGGGCTTTAATCCACATATATGTACTATTAATGCTTCAATCCCTTTAAAGATCAGACTTTTTTTGGGTTTTTTTGTGTAGGCTTATCTTTTTAATGGAATTGCAGATGAGCCTTTGTATTAGCAAAGCTCTAAGATGGTGGGAGAAAGAGATGTTTAGATTTTTTTTGCTAATGGTTTGTGTTCTATGTCTTTATATATGCAGCCCTGTTTGAAGAATCGGTTTAGAGTCTCATCTTTTGCAATTCACTTACTTAAGAAGGGAACACGGGTTAGTTTCTTCTTCTATATCACATGATTCTACCGATAAAAAATCAAAAAAAAAAAAAAAAAAAAAAAGAAAGAAAAGAAGACAAACTTATACAGATGCACTCAAAAAATGTATGTGTCATATGTAGGCCCAAATAAAACCAACTAATTGTGCAGCCCACTGTTCTCAAGTCACAAGACCAAGATCAAATTAGTTTAACAATCCTAACCACTTTATACATTTTCTTAGACTTTGTATTCCAGTTTTTTAGGTGATAACATCTTAACAGTTCCTTAAAACAGGTTTTTTTTTTTGTGTAAATTTAAGGCCATGGCAACTTGATCAATGAGCATTTCTATTTTGGGAGGATTTAATTTTGAGATGACAAAGAAAAAGTACAGATTTGGCAATTTAGGCAACTATGTGTGAAATAGTTTGAGGACACGTCTGCATATAAAGACAAAGTCATTGCAACATGGTCGCATGTGGCTGGGGAAAATGTTGTGTTTCTGGATGCTCAGAGATCTGTGTAAATGATACAGACAAGGTAAGATGATGACATGAAAGAACGTTGGTTCGTTTTCGAACTATGTTGATTAAAATAACTATTACTTTTTTCATGTCCACATTTTAAATTGCTAAATTCATATACCATGTTTAGATGGGTAGAATTTGTGGGGGTTTTTCTTCTTCTTCTTCTTCTTCTTCTTCTTCTTCTTCTTTTTAATTGCCATGCACCTAAAATGATTTCTTTCATTAGTTAATTGTTGTTTTCAAGAATCTAGCTCATGGCTGATATTGCTGAAATTTCAGGGATGTGCTAGGCATACTGTGCACCCACATTTGAAACCAGCCCACTAGGAAGCGGAGTCTGACAAGGCGGCTGTGTTGGAAGAAAATTGCAGAGAGGGGCCCATTTGCAGTGTGGCAAAAGCCTACAAATCATATTCATTGTATTCGGAAATCAAAGATTCTGGCATCTCCTCCCTTCTGCACAGCAACTGATCCCGATGCTGCTTGGTGAGTTCACTCTTTCAATTTTCACTGTTGATTTCTTCCTTCTCCTGTCATTTCAAAATACAAAGGCACCCATTAGTGTTATAATATTGCCAACCCACCTCCATTATTTGAAATTCACCAAATTCTCTCGATGTGTTGAAAACTTTGTTGAATGCTCCTTATGTTGAAACTGAGTGAGACATTAGAAGTTTGAAGTAGCTCCAGATGAATTGAATTACAAGGTTCCAATGCATCAGGTTGTGTGAATCTTTTCTTTTCCTTCTCTTTCTTTTTCTCTCTTTTTCCCTATTTCTTTTTAGTTCTAGGCATCACACAAAGCTGGATACTCCAATTGGTTAGAAGTATACTAGATATTAGATGCATCATAAACCTATTGTTTTGAAAATGCAGGCTGAAAGTGACAGGGAAGTAGGAGGAAACAAGGAATCATCAGTGAAGTTTAAGTCCAGCTAGTCCTTTAGCCATTGTCTACTTATAGAGACCTAGAAGCGTTAGCGTAAGAACAGATACAAAGCAATAATTTATTTACTTGTACAGGGTTTTGACAAATCTCTTGATGTGGATCAAGTGAAGTTCTATAAATCCTTTACCTTTATGAGTGTATGCATGTTTCAGAAATCCATTATTATAAGGATCAGTATAGTCTTTCTTGGAATATTTGCTTTCCTTTGTTAGGCCTTCATTTTTTTCTTTCTTTTTTTCTTTTTCCAGAGAGCTCATGTTTTATTCTCCACAATTGGGGTCACCATAGTATTGTTTCTTTGGATGGTCTGGCAAAAAGGCATCAGGAAAATTTTCTAAAGAGAGGACTGGTCTTATGATTGGTTGGTCTGATTTTCATTTAGGGAAAAAGAATTCATCCTATATTAGGCCCAAGCTCAATCCTATGTGGCAGGGACTTGAAGCCTAACAGGCTAGTCTATCCTATTGCCATAACAAAGTCAGCTTTTTCTTGGGTCTTGGTTATGTTAAACATCTTTCTTGGGCGTCAAAGATTCTATTGATGGTAGCATGTGTTCTATGTGCATTGATTGGTATATTTATGATAATTTTTGCAATTCCATGACATGGTATATCATGCTAAACTGAATTAGAATGCACTACTTAACTATGTTTAATCTTGCATGTGTTCATACCTGTGGGGTCCATGTTCGAGTGGTCTAAGCCGATGATATAATGTGCCCCATTGCGGATGAACATTGCAAGGAAATCTCCCAGGTGGGAAAACCTAACCATTTTAAGTAAGAATATGATGCAACAATTTGTATTCAAGCAAGAAAATGCTGTATATTATCTATGTATAATCTTACAGTCCAGGAGATTTTTAGTGCATGAGCCATCAATCGATGGACCCACCTTATCAATTGTTTGGATCACTCAAGCCGTGGGTCCCACTTGTACAAAATGGAAACCTAGTCCATTCTCCAGAATGTCAGCCCTAACATTGCATTAATACCTCTTTATTTATCCGTGGTTTGTTGTTTCATAACTGAATTTTGGTGGACTATGATTCTTCATGGAGTTGATGCCATGAAATGTTTCTTCATGTTTCTTCATCGCAAGTAAAAAATTTGAATTCTTATGCTCTGAAAATTTGAATTATGATGGTTGATCTTGAGTTGGTATTTAATAATTAGGTTGTCCGAGATAGTCACATTCATATCTTGTGATCAGATGAATGAATAGGGATTGATTTCTTCGGGCTTTGGTTGCACATGCAGCAGTTCTTATTGGTGTGTAGTTCTTGGGCTGTCTAGACTCCAGTGTGAGATCCGACATGTCAATGGCTTCGATTATTAAACCATGGGCCCCACTTTTACAAACTGAAAACCTGAACAGTAGTGTACAAACTTTTGGCCCAAGAATTTTATAATGCACCAATGTCCACAGAGGACCTGTACGATGAGCCTTAAGCAAAGCAGGTTTCGTAGTGACATGGATGTACTAAATTGTAGTTTTCACCATTTTTAATTGTCTTTATGTCTAGTCATTTTGTTGTTCTCTATAACTATACTTTGTTAAATTTGCAGTCCCTGATTTAATCTACTTAACCATGCATAAAATTAGTATTCGAAACTATTAGGATTGCATTGCAATTGTCTGCATTGCATATATGCCCTTCTTTATTTGTCTGCATTGCATTCAATTCTCATCTAATTTGTCAAAAACAATATTTTAGAACGGGATTGTTGATATAGAAATGTGGCATGTGGAAGCCAAGGGACTGTTTGGCTTGACTTGTGTTTATGGTGCAAGTTCAAGCATATATTCAGCTTAACCGCAGCAGGTGCAGCCCCAGAACTGCAGCAGGTGCAGCTTAACTGCAGCTTATCTGTAGCAGGTGTAGCCCCAGAATTGCAGCAGGTGCAGCCCCAGAACTGCAACAGGTGCAGCTTAACTGCAGCTTGATTGCAACAGGTGCAGCTTAACTGCAACAGGTGCAGCTTAACTGCAGTTCAAGCATATATATATTCGACCAATCTGATTGTAGGATGTGACTTATTGACTGTCAGTTCCACAATTTAGTTAATTTAATTTGACTTCATAATTAATATATGCTACAGACAAGGTGATGGGGGTGTTGCCTTTTAAAGGAGCATGTTTTCTAGTAATGTTAGTTGCTTCTCCTATTAAATGAGAGTCTAAGATGTTGGGGAGATCCATAAAAAATTATATTTTTGGAAACTGAGTTCCTGACTTTTGTTTTATGCCAGAAATTCAGATAATGTAGCCTACCTGGTGAAAAAATCTGATCAAGCACACAATTGTGGCTGAGTATGGACGGACAGGGACAACACTGTCCACGTGTGGAATTAGCAAACCTCCCGAATGCATATTGTTGCATTTATAGTTCTGTAAATTTTTTAATTAATTTTTATATAGAAATCTACATGTTAATTGTTTGAAGAAATGCTTTAATTCCTTCCATGAGAGGTGATCTTCAACTTGGTAGGCTAGAATAGTGTATTGAGCTAATATGTCTATTCCATCCAAGCAGGAGTAATGCCTTGGTGATCCAAACTGTTGATCTGATGGGCTCTAGACCATAGGAAACTGTGGAGATTAAGGGCTTACCATCGATCTGTAATGTGGTCCACTTGAGCCTTCGATGTGTCTCCTTTTTGGGATCAAACACTAAAACTAAATGCCAAAACAAATGAACATAGTGGATGAACCACACACATCACAATGTCTCCTTTTTGGGTCACTTTTCATATTTATGCATTTATAAGGTTGTGGGGAAATTTTCAGAATTATTTTCAAACACTATTATGGACCCCTTCTACTTGCATTTCCACTGATTGAGAATGATTGAATGAATCTTCTTTTCTGTTTCTTTTAAAATTTTGTTTTATTGTTAGTCTCAAGCCATTTTTTATGAAACTAATGCAATGTTTGCCATGTTCGCGAGGACTATCATGCTAGCATTCATGATGTAACATCAATGGAATCAACTTATAGACCTATCATCTTTACCATTTCTCTATTGTTTCAATTTTCTTATATTCCATTTAGATGTTTGTAGAAATATGGAGAATACTATTAGCTCTAGGAAGTTAGGCTTCTCTTATTAGTGAGTAGAGGTGACTCTGACCCATGGACAACCCATAGTGAGCTCACATGGATGGACGATCTAAATAATGATGAAACAGTAAATGCATCCAATATGTTGAGAATGAATTGCACTGAACCATTCCTAAACCACAAATCATTTCCAAAATGCAAATGTAAATGCACACAAGATAGGTTTTGTCATGTGTGCATGTATGTGCTCGCTCCCTTTTCAACATGAACTAATTCCTTGCTATTATTAACAGGGAGCTCATAGGCCCTACCATGTACTCCTGTAGTTGCTGTCTTTGTAGCTCCTGTAGTTGCTTGTGCATGACTTGCGGTTGCCACAATTGCATATCATTTAAACCCATCTGGTGGGTCATTAAAAGTAGCCAACAAATGTTTTATTTTCTCCTCTTTAATTCAATTTTATTTGCTGACCAATTGAAAAGGAGTTTTGAGTCTCAGGGTTCAAGATTGAAGAATTCAAGAATTGAATTATCTGTCATGTTTAGCAACCTTTAATCAGAATCCTCCAAAATGTGTATTAGATTATAATTGTGATTCATTGGCAGGGGCCTTTAAGATTGAAGAATTCAAGAATTGAATTATCTGTCATGTTTAGCAGTCTTTTGTCCATTGTTTTCTAATCACAGCATGGCTGTTCATTGGCAGGGGGCTTTAAGGAACGAAGAGGGTCAACAAATATACGTCTCTAGCAAACTTGTGTCAGAACACTATTGATGAGAAGTGTCAGACCTACTACAGGTTCCGTCTCTAGCTCATTTATTTCTTTGTATATTACACTGTTTGTGGCCTTTCTTTGCTATATCAACCTGTTTGTGGTTAATCTTAATGGAAGCTATTCGTCCAATATCGATAAAATCCCTTGAAGGAATACAGATTGGAGTGCCAACCTTTGCAATCCCTTCAAGGACATCAACACCCAAGACAATTGGATCTTTTTTGTTGAAAACGTAGTTCGACATAATCTTTAGAACACAGGGGAAGGCTGCATCTTCTGCAGCTTCCTTCTTCTTTTCTTCCTTAAGATTGTCAATATAAGCCTTGAATTGATCAAACAAGTGATAGATAATATTGCTTGGAAACCTCTATAATATGAATTAATTTAGAGAAAGAGAATTATAGATCAAAGGAGGAGATGATCAAAACCTTTTGTGTTAGCACAGACAATTCCAAGGCTTATGCTTAGGCAAAGTGTGAAACAAATGTTTACCTAAGCAGGTAAGCTCTTCATAAGCTCCTCATATCTATGTTGTAATTACAGTTATCTATAATAATAATAATTTGTTCATTATAGTGCATTCACAATAGTTATCATTGTGGTTACAGTTATTCATTACTCAAGCATGACGGTTATGCGCATTCTTTCAGGTGGATGTTGCATGTGTGAGGATTGGAGTTGCGTATTTCAGATTCAAGCATCTGGTATGTCTCTTGTCAAGAATGCACATGATTGGAGTGGCCTGGCCATTTGGACAGGTCGTATTTATGTATTTGCTCGAAATTGATGGGGCAGACCCGGATGTGCGTCGGAGCTATCCGGAAGAGCGGGGGTCCCTGGAAGGTGGGAACCGCTGTTATGACCATGATGAAGCTGTCCATTTCCTATGGACGGCATTGGAGGAGCCTGGCCATTTGGACAGGCCGTGTTTATGTATTTGCTCGAGATTAGTGGAGCAGACCCGGATGTGCGTTGGAGCTATCCGGAAGAGCGGGGGTCCCTGGAAGGTGGGAACCGCTGTTATGACCATGATGAAGCTGTCCATTTCCTATGGACGGCATTGGAAGGGCCTGGCCATTCGGACAGGCCGTGTTTATATTTGTATTATATTTGTATTTGCAGGGACCACACCCGAACCCATTCTCAAATCCTACAACCTATAACCAAAACCTATAACCTATAACCTATAACCTATAACCTAAATCAAAACCCCTAACCTAAACCAAAACCTAAACCTATAACTTAAACTCAATTCCCTAAAGCTAAACCTACACCTAATCCTAATCTCAACTACCTAAACCCTAAACCTAAAACAAAGCCAAAACCTATAACTTAACCTAAACCAAACCCTTTAACCTAAACTCAAATCCCTAAACCTTAACATATAACCTAACCTAAACCTATACTTATAACCTAAAACTATTCCCAAATCCCAAAACCTATAACCTAAACCTAACCTTTCCCTAAACCTATAACCTAAACTCAATTCCCTAGAGCTAAACCTACACCTAATCCTAATCTCAACTCTCTAACCTAAACCAAAACATAAACTTGAAAACCAAAACTTAAACCCAATCCCGAACATGAACCCGATTCCTAAACCTAAACCATAACCCATTCTCAAATCCAAAAACCTATAACCTAAACCTAAACCAAAACCTATAACCTAAACCCGAACCCATTCTCAAATCCCAAAACCTATAACCTAAATCTAAACCTTAACCAAAACCTATAACCTAAACCAAAACCAAACCTATAACCTAAACCCGAATCCATTCTCAAATCCCAAAACCTATAACCTAAACCAAAACCAAAACCTATAACCTAATCCCGAACCTATTCTCAAATCCCGAAAAACCTATAACCTAAACCTAAACCTAAACCTTAACCAAAACCTGTAACCTAAACCCAAGCCCTTTCTCAAATCCCAAAACCTATAACCTAAACCAAAACCAAAACCTATAGCCTAAACCCAAACCCATTCTCAAATCCCAAAACCTATAACCTATAACCTAAACCAAAACCTATAACCTTAACCAAAACCTATAACCTAAACCAAAACCCAAACCAAAACCTATAACCTAAACCCGAACCCATACTTAAATGCAAAAACCTAAACCTTAACCTAAACCAAAACCTATAATCTAAACCAAAACCTATAACCTAAACTCAAATCCCTAAACCAAAACTTATAACCTAAACTCAAATCCCTAAACCAAAACCTATAACCTAAACCCGAAAACCTAAACCTTAACCTAAATCAAAACCTAAACCCGTACCCATTCTCAAATCCAAAAACCTAAAGCTAAACCTTAACCTAAACCAAAACCTATAACCTAAACCAAAACCTATAACCTAAACTCAAATCCCTAAACCAAAACCTATAACCTAAACTCAAATCCCTAAACCAAAACCTAAACCCGAGCCCATTCTCAAATCCCAAAACCTATAACCTAAACCAAAACCTATAACCTAAACCCGAACCCATACTTAAATCCAAAAACCTAAACCTTAACCTAAACCAAAACCTATAACCTAAACTCAAATCCCTAAACCAAAACCTATAACCTAAACCTAAATCAAAACCTAAACCTGAACCCATTCTCAAATTTAAAAACCTAAACCTTAACCTAAACGAAAACCTATAACCTAAACCCGATCCCATTCTCAAATCCAAAAACCTAAACCTTAACCAAAACCTATAACCTAAACCTTAACCAAAACCTATAACCTAAACCAAAACCAAAACCTATAACCTAATCCCGAACCCATTCTCAAATCCCAAAAAACCTAAACCTAAGCCTAAACCAAAACCATAACCTATAACCTAAACCCGAACCCATTCTCAAATCCCAAAACCTATAACCTAAACCAAAACCAATACCTATAACCTAAACCCGAACCTATTCTCAAATCCGAAAACCTATAACCTAAACCTAAACCTTAACCTAAACCTAAACCAAAACCTATAACCTAAACCAAAGCCTATAACCTAAAGCCGAACCCATTCTCAAATCCCATAACCTATAACCTAAACCAAATCCAAAACCTATAACTTAAACGCGAAACCATTCTCAAATCCAAAAACCTAAACCTTAACCAAGACCTATAACCTAAACCAAAACCAAAACCTATAACCTAAACCAGAACCCATTCTCAAATCCAAAAACCTAAACTTTAACCAAAACCTATAACCTAAACCCAAACCCATTCTCAAATCCAAAAACCTAAACCTTAACCTTAACCAAAACCAAAACCTATAACCTAAACCTTAACCTAAACCTAAACCAAAACCTATAACCTAAACCAAAACCAAAACCTATAACCTAAACCCGAACCCATTCTCAAATCCCAAAACCTATAACCTAAATCTAAACCTTAACCAAAACCTATAACCTAAACCAAAACCAAACCTATAACCTAAACCCGAATCCATTCTCAAATCCCAAAACCTATAACCTAAACCAAAACCAAAACATATAACCTAATCCCGAACCTATTCTCAAATCCCAAAAAACCTATAACCTAAACCTAAACCTAAACCTAAACCTTAACCTAAACCTTAACCAAAACCTGTAACCTAAACCCGAGCCCATTCTCAAATCCCAAAACCTATAACCTAAACCAAAACCAAAACCAAAACCTATAACCTAAACTCGAACCCATACTTAAATCTAAAAACCTAAACCTTAACCTAAACCAAAACCTATAACCTAAACCAAAACCTATAACCTAAACTCAAATCCCTAAACCAAAACCTATAACCTAAACCTAAATCAAAACCTAAACCCGAACCCATTCTCAAATCTAAAAACCTAAACCTTAACCTAAATCAAAACCTATAACCTAAACCCGAACCCATTCTCAAATCCAAAAACCTAAACCTTAACCAAAACCCATAACCTAAACCTTAACCAAAACCTATAACCTAAACCAAAACCAAAACCTATAACCTAATCCCGAACTCATTCTCAAATCCCAAAAAACCTAAACCTAAGCCTAAACCAAAACCATAACCTATAACCTAAACCCGAACCCATTCTCAAATCCCAAAACCTATAACCTAAACCAAAACCAAAACTATAACCTAAACCCGAACCCATTCTCAAATCCGAAAACCTAATAACCTAAACCTTAACCTAAACCTAAACCAAAACCTATAACCTAAACCAAAGCCTACCTAACCTAACCCATTCTCAAATCCCATAACCTATAACCTAAACCAAAGCCTATAACCTAAACCCGAACCCATTCTCAAATCCCAAACCTATAACCTAAACCAAAGCCTATAACCTAAACCCGAACCCATTCTCAAATCCCATAACCTATAACCTAAACCAAACCCAAAACCTATAACTTAAACGCGAAACCATTCTCAAATCCAAAAACCTAAACCTTAACCAAGACCTATAACTTAAACCAAAACCAAAACCTATAACCTAAACCCGAACCCATTCTCAAATCGAAAAACCTAAACTTTAACCAAAACCTATAACCAAAACCAAAACCTATAACCTAAACCCAAACACATTCTCAAATCCAAAAACCTAAACCTTAACCTAAACCAAAACCTATAACCTAAACCTTAACCTAAACCTAAACCAAAACCTATAACCTAAACCCGAACCCATTCTCAAATCCCTAAACCTATAACCTAAATCTAAACCTTAACCAAAACCTATAACCTAAACCAAAACCAAACCTATAACCTAAACCCGAATCCATTCTCAAATCCCAAAACCTATAACCTAAACCAAAACCAAAACTTATAACCTAATCCCGAACCTATTCTTAAATCCCAAAAAACCTATAACCTAAACCTAAACCTAAACCTAAACCTTAACCTAAACCTTAACCAAAACCTGTAACCTAAACCCGAGCCCATTCTCAAATCCCAAAACCTATAACCTAAACCAAAACCAAAACCAAAACCTATAACCTAAACTCGAACCCATACTTAAATCTAAAAACCTAAACCTTAACCTAAACCAAAACCTATAACCTAAACCAAAACCTATAACCTAAACTCAAATCCCTAAACCAAAACCTATAGCCTAAACCTAAATCAAAACCTAAACCCGAACCCA
The DNA here is from genome assembly GCA_021015155.1 of Magnolia officinalis. NCBI lineage: Eukaryota > Viridiplantae > Streptophyta > Magnoliopsida > Magnoliales > Magnoliaceae > Magnolia > Magnolia officinalis. The sequence continues at coordinate 28,137,904 of JAJHSJ010000015.1, forward strand.
TTCTCAAATCCAAAAACCTAAACCTTAACCTAAATCAAAACCTATAACCTAAACCCGAACCCATTCTCAAATCCAAAACCTAAACCTTAACCAAAACCCATAACCTAAACCTTAACCAAAACCTATAACCTAAACCAAAACCAAAACCTATAACCTAATCCCGAACTCATTCTCAAATCCCAAAAAACCTAAACCTAAGCCTAAACCAAAACCATAACCTATAACCTAAACCCGAACCCATTCTCAAATCCCAAAACCTATAACCTAAACCAAAACCAAAACCTATAACCTAAACCCGAACCCATTCTCAAATCCGAAAACCTATAACCTAAACCTAAACCTTAACCTAAACCTAAACCAAAACCTATAACCTAAACCAAAGCCTATAACCTAAACCCGAACCCATTCTCAAATCCCATAACCTATAACCTAAACCAAAGCCTATAACCTAAACCCGAACCCATTCTCAAATCCCATAACCTATAACCTAAACCAAAGCCAAAACCTATAACTTAAACGCGAAACCATTCTCAAATCCAAAAACCTAAACCTTAACCAAGACCTATAACCTAAACCAAAACCAAAACCTATAACCTAAACCCGAACCCATTCTCAAATCGAAAAACCTAAACTTTAACCAAAACCTATAACCAAAACCAAAACCTATAACCTAAACCCAAACACATTCTCAAATCCAAAAACCTAAACCTTAACCTAAACCAAAACCTATAACCTAAACCTTAACCTAAACCTAAACCAAAACCTATAACCTAAACCAAAACTAAAACCTATAACCTAAACCCGAACCCATTCTCAAATCCCAAAACCTATAACCTAAACCCGAACCCATTCTCAAATCTAAAAACCTAAACTTTAACCAAAACCTATAACCTAAACTACAACTTATAACCTAAACCCGAGCCCATTCTCAAATCCCAAAACCTATAACCTAATCCCAAACTCATTCTCAAATCCCAAAACCTATAACGTAAACCTAAACCTTAACCTAAACCTAAACCTATAATCATATGGTGAGACCATTTCTTTTGTGTTAATTTCATTCCTCTTTAAGTTTTTTTTAAAATTTATTAAGAAAAAAATGGTTATACATGATGCACTTCTTTCACTTTGTCTTTCTTTTCTCCAATGGGTATTCTAATTTATGAGTGACATGACTGTTTGTAGGATGATGGAATATACGAAGCTGTTGAAATTTCATGCTGAAGTGCAAGCACATTAATTTCTCTAATGAAGCCAAAGGCTTGTATTTTCAGTATTATTGTAATTGTAATTGTAATTGTAATTGATTGAATGAATTGGATTGTAATTGATTGTAATTGTAATTGATTTGAATGAAGGATTGAAATTGAATGAATGAATGAATGATTGTAATTGAATGAATGAATTGATTGTGAACATGGTGATTGTGAATGAATGAATGAATTGAATGAATGGTGGTAATTGAATGAACAAAATGATAATATAAAATTTTTTTGGTCCGTAGCATTTGCCAGTTTCTGGTAGTTGTTGCTACGGATCATATCCGTAGCTGTTGGGACATATAGCTACGGATTAAATCCGTAGCTATAGGTTCCAAACCTATTGTTTCGGGACCTACGACTACGCTAGTGCTACGGACTAGATCCGTAGCCATATATCTATGGCTACGGATTTAATCCGTAGCCTTTGCCCATTTTTCTGGTAGTGGATTGCTACGACTTTGATCCGTAGTGGTTGCCAGATATAGCTACGGATTAAATACGTAGCTGTGGTGATTAAATCCATAGCTGTTGCGACCTATAGCTACGGACATAATTGCTACGGATTAAATCCGTGGCTATTTTGACCTATAGCTACGGATTAAATCCGTAACTATAGGTTCCAGACCTATTGTTATGGCACCTACGACTACGGTCGTGCTACGGACTAAATCCGTAGCCATAGGTCTATGGCTACGGATTTAGTCCGTAGCCTTTGCCCAGTTTTCTGGTAGTGGTCGTGTGGTGTCCACGACCAGTCGAGCAGGCCACTCGACCAGTCATGGGACCCACAAGGCCAGTCGTGCAGCTGAAAAATCTTATCGCGCCAGAAGTTTTGAAAATCTGTTTGGATAAGTCCAGTCGTAGCTAACCAAAGGCCAGTCGTGCGAACCAATTTTTCACCTATAAATAGTGCTCGAATTTCAGAGTTTTCTATTCAATTCTTATCATTCGTAAGTAATCACTCTGAGATAATTTTGAGTACATTCTAAGCTATTTTGTGCATATTTAAGATTCTTTAAAGTAGCTCTTGTCTTTTATTTTGATTCTCTATTCCATTCTCATTTTGAAAAAGGGATATTTGATTTACCCTTCATTGAGATCAAAATCAATACAAAGCCCTTGCTGATTTAATTAAAAATCATCTAGACTTAGAACCCTATACACTTGTGAGACTGAACGTTGAACATCTACGTCGTCATCAAGTTGGTTCTACTGGGCAGCTTAAAATCGTCATACAGATAAGTTTTTGCTTTTTCTGTAATTTAATTCATTTCTGATTTGTGAGATTGTTCCAGAAAATCTCTATTTTGGTTTTGTCTGAGGCGATCCAGAAAATCTCAGAGCGAGGGGTTTTTGAATTGTGTAAGCCCATCTAAAGACACAATTGTGAAGGTTTTAGGTGAACCTTGAAAAACCTATTTTGATTAGTGAACGCTAATATCCCGAGGGAGTGGATATTAAGAGTGGAGTAGTTGTGTGGCTGTTGTTTAACAGTTGGTGTACACACAAGCAAACCACTATAATTCTCTGTGTTTTGTGGATGTGTGATTTATTTCTTTATCTTTTATAGTTTATGATTGTGGGATGTATTTGTGGATGTGAATGTTGTAATCTTTATATTTCAGCATTGTGAGGTGAATGTTGTAATAGACTAGTTTTTATTTCTTTCATATCCTCTTGAGTTTGAGTTTTTGATACTCACCCACATTCTAGTAAGGTTGTCCTGCCATAAACCATTGGTTTTTGGTGTCAGGTTGTCCTTAGAACCAAGTCTATATCAACCTCTCAATACTTGATTTTTGAGGTTGTTATTTCTCTCTATTATTTATATGTCATTTAGTTATCTGTTGTTTATATTCCGCTTATTAATTTTTATTTGGCATAGTCCTATTCCCCCCCCCCCCCCCCCCCCCAGGACATATAGCTCGGCCTTTTCAAGTGGTATCAGAGCCTAATAGTTTGTTTATTTAGATTTAATTCCTGAGCTAACCGATCTGAGCTTTTAAGATGTCAAATTTTGATAGCCTTTCTATCACTAGGCCTCCACCTTTTGATGGCTCTAATTATGCTTGTTGGAAAGCCAAAATGAGAATATTCTTAAGGTCTTTTGATCAGAATGTGTGGCAAGACACAGTAACTAAATGGACTCCACCTACTGTTAAAGTTCTAGGCCTTGATGAAACTAAATCTCCAAAAGTTGCTCCTTACAGCACTTGAACCGCTCTTCAGAGAACTGAGAGTAGTGCCAATGCCAAGGCTTTAAATGCAATTACTTGCGCACTATTACCAGATGAATTCAAAAGAATTATATCTTGTGATACTGCGAAACAAGCCTGAGATATCTTAGAAATGACACACGAGGGTATAACTACTGTTAAGAAATATAAACTACAAATCCTAACCACTAGGTTTAAGGAAATACGTATGGAAGAAAGTGAAACATTCATGGACTTCTATACTAAGTTGAATGACATAGTCAACTCTATGTGGGGTCTTGGAGATAGCATCCCAGAAAGCAAAGTCTATGCAAAGGTACCACGCTCACTACCTGAAAGGTTCAATTCAAAAGTCACGACCATTCAGGAACTTCGTGATACAGACCATATGCGGGTTGAAGAACTGGTTGGTTCTTTACAAACCTACGAGTTAAACTTTAAAACTCCAAAAGGTAAATCTATCGCCCTTAAGTCTTCTAAAAGTATTTCTCATGAAAATAGCAATTCTGATTTAGAAAATTCTGAAGATGATATGACCCTTTTAACTAAAAAGTTTTACAAGATTTTCAAAAGTAAAAAGAGGGTTGATGTTCAAAAACCTACTGAAAAGAAAAGATCAAGATCTAAAAATTGGAAATCTTTAAAAGACAGCCAATGCTACAACTACCACGAATATGGGCATCTAGCGAACAAATGTTTTTAAAAAGGACAAACCTAAAAAAAGAAAGGTATGTTGTCTACATGGGATGAATCTTCCTACTCTGAAGCCTCTTCTGAGTCAGAAGATTCTGAAACAGAGTCGGGTAATGATGTTAAAGCCCTAATGACTTTAGCCAAGTTCACTTTCTTAGATAATGATACAACCGGTGAAGAAAATCTGGGAAGTGATCATGAGAATGAAGATCTTCAAGATGCTTATGATGCCCTACACAGGGAAAGTTGTAAAATAGCTGTTAAATTAAAACTATAGAAAGAAAAGTTTTTAAAATTGAAAGAGAATTTTGATAATCTAGTTTTGGAAAAATTACACCTTTCAGATTGCTTTGAAAAAACTAAGTGTGACTTAGATTTCAAAATGTCCCAAGTTGAGAACTTAAAATCTGAAAATGAAAACCTAAAACTAGAAGTCTCTTCACTTTTGAGTTTGAAGGACACATGGAGGTATGCCCAAGGTGACCCTAAATTAAAAAAACTCTTATCCGGATCAAGAAAATGTGGTGATCGATCTGGATTGGGCTACGATAAAAATATTCCCCCAAATATAAGAATACTCCACCTAAATTTGTTAAAGGAGAGTCTTCTAACTCAAAAGGAAAAAGTCTGAATCAAAATATTTCTAAAACGACTAAAACTTTCCAGTCATTAAATCCTAAAAAGAACCATATCAACTATAAAAATCAGAACCGTAATCCTTTAGCTAAGAAAATTATAGACTTGCTTAAGGAGCTCTTAAAATCTAACTCAGTGGGTAGGACGTATAACAATTATAATCAGAAGAAGACCAACTATGCTCCTAAACCTAAAACTGTAATGAAATGGGTCCCTAAGGTTGCTTGTTTGGTTGCCCACACCGCATTCAAAGCCACAAGCCATTCAAAGTGGTACTTGGATAGTGGTTGCTCCGAACATATGATAGGTGACAAAATCCCGTTCACCAATCTTAAAGACATGACTGATGGATCTGTCACATTCGATGACGGTAGCAACTGCAGAATTGTTGGCCAAGGTACGGTTCAACTCCCTAACCTCCCTCTATTTGAGAATGTTTTATATGTAGAAGGTTTAAAACATAATTTATTAAGCATTTCTCAAATTTGCGATAATAATCACAGTATAAAATTTTCAAACCAAAAGTGTGAAATCTTAAATAATAATGGTTGTGTAATATTAACTGGTCACAGAACTTCTAAGAACTGCTATATAGTTAGTGACTCAAGCTCATCTAAGCTATCGTGTTACATGGTCCATACCGATGAGACCGAGTTATGGCATAAGTACCTAGGACATGTACACTACCGCAACTTGTATAGATTGAGCAAAAGTGAATTGGTAAGAGGTCTACCCAAAATAAAGAAAGTGGATAAGATATGTGGCGAGTGCCAGATTGGTAAACAAACCAGGAATGTTCACAAAAAGATAAACTCCAATGCCACAACTAAACCACTCGAACTTCTCCACATGGATCTCATTGGACCAACTAGAACGGAGAGTCGAGGTGGCAAGAAGTATATTCTAGTCATTGTAGATGACTTTACCAGGTATACTTGGGTAGTCTTCTTAAGAGAGAAATCTGAAACTCTCGACGAAGTGAAAAGGGTACTTAAACATATCCAAAATGAAAAAGAGTTACAAGTCACTAAGATCCGTAGTGATCATGGTTCTGAGTTTGAAAATAGTAGTTTTGAGAAATTTTGTAGTGACTAGGGAATATCACATGAATATTCTGGTCCCAAAATACCACAACAAAATGGGGTAGTGGAAAGGAAAAATACGGTGCTTCAAAAAATGGCAAATGTAATGTTAAATAGTATGAAGCTTCCTAAAAATCTCTGGGCTGAAGCCGTAAATACTGCTTGTTATATAATTAACCGTGTTTATATTAGAAAATCAAATAATAAAATGGCTTATGAAATGTAGTTTGATAAGAAGCCTTCTGTCAAATACTTTCAAGTTTTCGGTAGTAAATGTTATATCTTGCGTGACCGAGAACATCTGGGTAAATTTAACACCACAAGTGATGAAGGGATATTTTTAGGGTATGCTCCGAATAGTCGAGCATATCGAGTACTTAACAAGAGGACTGGTGTAATACAAGAATCTATTAATGTGGTCATTGATTATCATTTGAATACACCTGTCTCAAGTTCAGAAGATGATAAGGTTCTTCTAATTGATAAACCAGCCTCTTCGTTTAATCAAAATAACACTGAACTATGAACAAATAAAGATCATCCTACTGATCAAATACTTAAAAATCCCCTCACTGGTGTACGCACTCATAAACAATTAGAAAATATGTGTAACTATGTGTGCTTTACATCTCAGATGGAACCGGCTAACGTAAAAGAAGCCCTTACTGATGAAAACTAGATTGTAGTTATGCAAGAAGAGCTCAATCAGTTTGTGAGAAATGATGTTTGGTATTTAGTTTCAAGACCAACTGATAAACATATTATCGGAACAAAATGGATTTTCAAGAATAAGTCTGATAAATTTGGTAACATAATTAGAAACAAAGTTAGGCTGGTTGTACAAGGATATACCCAAATTGAAGGTATTGATTATGATGAAATCTTTGCCCCAGTAGCTCGTCTTGAATCAATCAGACTGTTTATATCTATTGCGTGTTTTAAAAAATTCAAAATACATCAAATGGATGTTAAGAGTGCATTTTTAAACGGTGATTTGCATGAAGAAGTATACATTGAACAACCAAAGGGTTTTGAAGACCCTAAGCATGCTAATCATGTTTATTGCCGAAAAAAGGCTCTATATGGTTTGAAACAGGCTCCCAGGGCATGGTACGAGAAATTAACTAAATTCTTGTTAAGTCATGAGTTTGTTATGGGGAGTGTAGATAAAACATTATTTGTTAAGAAACATAATGATCATATTTTAATAGTGCAAATCTATGTTGATGACATTATCTATGGATCTACCTGTGCTAACATGACTGTTGAGTTTTCATATCTTATGAAGTCCAAATTCGAAATGAGTATGGTTGGGGAACTAAATTATTTCCTAAGGTTGCAAGTCAAACAGCTTCCTGATGGATTCTTCATCTCTCAAAGCAAATATGCTCTGAACTTAGTTAAAAGGTTCAGATTTGAGAGTGGAAAAAATTTTGATATTCCAATGAGTACCACTCTGAAACTCTCTAAGGATTCAACAGGTAAGAGTGTGGATCCTAAGTTGTATCGCAGTATGATAGGAAGTTTACTTTATTTAACTACGAGTAAACCTGATATTGCTTTTAGTGTTGGAATTTGTGCCAGATATCAATCAGACCCTAAAGAGTCCCACTTGATTGTTGTTAAGCGTATTTTACGATATCTCGCTAGTTCAGCTAATCTTGGTCTTTGGTATCCACATGACGCTAGTGTGCAATTAGCCGATTACACGGATGTTGATTGGGTTGGTAACATTGATGATCGTAAATCGACAAGCGGTGGTTGTTTCTATGTCGGGAACTGTCTAGTTTCCTGGCTAAGTAATAAACAAAGCTCTGTATCGCTCTCCACTGTTGAGGCTGAATATATTGCTGCAGGTAATGCATGCACTCAGCTAGTATGGATGAAGAGAATGTTAAGCGATTACGAAATTGCGCAAGAATCTATGATGTTATATTGTGATAACTCAAGCACAATTAATATTTCCAAAAATCCTATTCAGCATTCACGAACCAAGCACATTGACATTAGGTATCATTATATTTGTGAATTGGTGGAAAAAAAGATAATTTCATTAGAATATATTCAGATCAAGAATCAACTAGCTGACATATTCACAAAATCGCTCGACAAAAATCAATTTGCAAAATTGAAATTTGATCTTGGTATGTGCAATATGAACTGATGATTTGTGCTCATTTGTATCATAATGTATGTATATATTATTTTGCATTTTTTTAAATTTAAATATATGCAAAATTGCACATTTTCAGTGTTACACGACCAGTCGAGTACACACTCGACCAGTCGTGGTACGACCGGTCGAGTATGTACACGACCAATCATGAAACTCGTAAAAGAAAACGTCACTTTTTTCATTTCTTTCTTCTTCTCCATCAAGCCCAACCACGACCGGTCGAACCCATCTCTCGATTACTCTCCGGTTAGTGCTTCATTTTTTTTATTTTCTTGTAGATTTAAGTTCTTTGATCATCCTTAATCTTGATTTTGCTTCTTGTTTCAAGATTTATGGTGGTTTGAAACAGTTTTTCCTTAAAATCTGATTTGCCTAGAATCCTTTCATTTCTTTTTACAATCCTTCGATTCTTTGTGTTCTTGTTGCAATGGAAGGAAGAAATAGGAAGAGAACCACTCGTGGTCCCTCTTCATCCCGTTCTACACCCATTACCGTGCGTCACCTTCGGCCTCCCGAAGAGGATCCCGAGTATGTGCGGGATTTCCGTCTTAGAAATGTTATTGTTGAGCATGTTTTCATTGTTGATCATCTTGAGCAATCAACATTGTCCCTCTTCTTCAAGCTGTAGGTTGGGAAAACATGCTATCTTGGGGCGGTCCTGCATACCGATCCATTGCGCAGGTCATGTATGCTTGCATTACTGAGTTTTCTCTAGAAGATTTGGCATTTACTGTGTCAAGTAGAGAAGGTCCAATTGAGGTAGACCGTCATTTAATTTCAACAATCATGAATATACCTGTTGTTGATGACGGCATACCCATATCCACTTTGCAATCTAGACCTTCTGTAAATGTTAAACAATTGATTACGAGAGTTCTCTTTAACATGAATGCGGAATGGAATGGCGGTACTGCGCTCAGTTCCAAATATATATTGCCCAGATACAGGGTCTTGCATCGGATTTTTATTTCAAATGTCTATCCTCGCTCAGGTAATAAGATTGAGCTGACCTCTTTTATGGCCCGCATTATGCATTCAGTTGTATCTGGCATCCATATCTGTCTTCCTTCTCTTATCTGTCATCATATTATTCAGTTTCGTCTCCATTCTGGTCATAGCGATATTCCATTCGCTTATCTTATGACTGCCTTAGCTAATCATGCTTTGATAGCTATGCCTGTTGGAGAAGGTTCTATTAATCTCCGTCCATTTAACAATTCTAATATCAACAAGATGAACCTGGACTTGTCACCTAGTCAAGTTGATGGGAATGCTCGAGGAGATGAAGAAGCTGATGCTTTACCTCAAGAAGACGTTAATATGGATGATTTATTTGATGAACTTGAATCAGATTCTTAGGCTGACCCTGATTATCAGCCTTCTGATTTCGATGAGAGGTTGCGTAATCTTAAGGAATATGTGGCTCAGATTCGTGTAACCCAGGATTCTCAATTTGCTTATATGCGCAAATATATGAGGCGCATTAATAAGGGTTTACATCAAATTGATTCATCTATTCCTGCTCCCTCTTCAAGATCTTATTAGTTTTGTTTTGATTTTATGATATCTGTAATAACTTTATTTTAAACTCTTTTCCCTATGACTACTTGGATAATTTTGTTTAAACTCTTATCTATTCAGTTCAGATACTCTATTTATTTGATTTGGATGAGTAGTTTTTAATTCTACATGCTCTCTTATTCTCATCATTTATCCTAATTCGCTTCCTTTGTCATGTTGTGGCAAAAAGGGGGAGATATTGTAATATTGAATGAGGATATGATATGATGAAATGTGGCTAATATTATTTATTTATTTTTTGCAGAAGTAGTGGATTAAGGGGGAGAGTTGATTATTGTGCATGATATTTATTATGGATCATATCATACATGTGTATGCATGTTAGTGCAACATGTTTATGCAATGTGTTGTTTGAATATCTATTGCATATTGTAATTTTGGTTTTGTCACAAATTTGACAATGGGGGAGATTGAAAGTGCTATGTTGATAAACCCTAAGTATTGTCAAATTTTGGTGTGACAAACCAATTCAAGTTTGTAACTTGATTTGTATCAAGCTTGTGCATCTGTTCACATTAAATCTTCGACATTCGTTCTGTTCGTGCTGAATTTATATTGCCGATATCTACGATGAACTTACCGAGAGATCTTCAAATTAGAAGAAAGTAAAGGCTTTCATATATTGAGTGAAGACAGAGTTTTCAAGAACATTGCGGTTCAAGATCCGGAACCAGAAAAGTCCAAGAACTCAAGACCTAGTTGAAGATTATGTTTGGTATGTCGAGTTCAAGCTTTGAATATCGCAAGAATTAAAGCTACTGAAGTGATCAATAGATTAAGTGTTCATATGTTCTATCTCACAAGTAAGGTATGATTGACCTAGGTTGACCTTAGATCATTATTAGATCATTTCATACTTTCGGTCGGTCATTTTAGTAATTTTATAAGTGTAAAATTCTATTCTTTCGACTAGCCCTAGCACTGGCTCGATCAGTCCTAGTATTTTCTCGACCAGTCCAGAATTTGTTATGAATTTTTAAAATTTTTCTGTTGGTCTACGACCAGTCCTGAAAACTGCTAGGCCAGTTGTGTGAATAGTGCTCGACCAGTCGTGCAGTGCTCGACTCATTTTTCAGCGAGTAATCTGGACTCACACGACCAGTTGTGTGGTGTCCACGACCAGTCGAGCAGGCCACTCGACCAATCATGGGACCCACAAGGCCAGTCGTGCAGCTGAAAAATCTTATCACGCCAGAAGTTTTGAAAATCTGTTTGGATAAGTCCAGTCGTAGCTAACCAAAAGGCCAGTCGTGCGAACCAATTTTTCACCTATAAATAGTGCTCGAATTTCAGAGTTTTCTATTCAATTCTTATCATTCGTAAGTAATCACTCTGAGATAATTTTGAGTACATTCTAAGCTATTTTGTGCATATTTAAGATTCTTTAAAGTAGCTCTTGTCTTTTATTTTGATTCTCTATTCCATTCTCATTTTGAAAAAGGGATATTTGATTTACCCTTCATTGAGATCAAAATCAATACAAAGCCCTTGTTGATTTAATTAAAAATCATCTAGACTTAGAACCCTATACACTTGTGAGACTGAACGTTGAACATCTACATCGTCATCAAGTTGGTTCTACTGGGCAGCTTAAGAATCGTCATACAGATAAGTTTCTGCTTTTTCTGTAATTCAATTCATTTCTGGTTTGTGAGATTGTTCCAGAAAATCTCTATTTTGGTTTTGTCTGAGGTGATCCAGAAAATCTCAGAGCGAGGGGTTTTTGAATTGTGTAAGCCCATCTAAAGACACAATTGTGAAGGTTTTAGGTGAACCTTGAAAAACCTATTTTGATTAGTGAACGCTAATATCCCGAGGGAGTGGATATTAGGAGTGGAGTAGTTGTGTGGCTGTTGTTTAACAGTTGGTGTACACACAAGCAAACCACTATAATTCTCTGTGTTTGGTGGATGTGTGATTTATTTCTTTATCTTTTATGGTTTATGATTGTGGGACGTATTTATGGATGTGAATGTTGTAATCTTTATATTTCAGCATTGTGTGGTGAATGTTGTAATAGACTAGTTTTTATTTCTTTCATATCCTCTTGAGTTTGAGTTTTTGATACTCACCCACATTCTAGTAAGGTTGTCCTGCCATAAACCATTAGTTTTTGGTGTCAGGTTGTCCTTAGAACCAAGTCTATATCAACCTCTCAATACTTGAGTTTTGAGGTTGCTATTTCTCTCTATTATTTACATGTCATTTAGCTATCTGTTGTTTATATTCCGCTTATTAATTTTTATTTGGCATAGTCCTATTCACCCCCCCCCCCCCCCCCCCCCCCAGGACATATAGCTCGGCCTTTTCACCACCATGATCCATATGTTCATCCCCTGATGAGGCCATTCTCCATGGACCCCATCATGATGTTTATTTTCCTATTACTTGAAGGTCATCTAGACCTTGCATTTGATTGGTGGAAAAAGGGATTTCCACAGTTGATTTTTATGATTTGTTGGGCCCACATGTAATGGGACTCACTTGATATATGTTTTGTAATGAGGGAGGGCCCCTAGTGACGGGGCCCCTCCATAGCACCCACTTGATGTATGTTTTGTAATGAGGGAGGGCCCATAGTGACGGGGTCCCTCCATAGCACGTGTCTCTCTCTCTCTCTCTCTCTCTCTCTCTCTCTCTCTCTCTCTCTCTCTCTCTCTCTCTCTCTCTCTCTCTCTCTCTCTCTCTCTCTCTCTGTTGCGGCCACCTTGATGTATGTGTGATGGCCACACTGTCCAGAAGTTGGATGTGTGGGGCCTACCATGATAATGTGTTGTATCCCCATGCATCGTCCAATCCCTGGATGGTGGGAAGCGGATTGGCTAGAGTACATCAAACCAGCTATATAGGTGTTGTATTAATGTCAGCAAGTCACGTGGACCCACCGTGATCTATGTATCTTATCCACACCGTTCACACAGCAGGACGGTGGGACCCACCTACATGTATATATCAACACCGCCCATCTGCTGGACCACAGTTATCCAGCAGGTGTTTTAACGTCAGCAAAGTTCTGTGGGCCTGATCAAGAGGTACGTGTTATATCCCTACCGTCCACCTATTTTGGACGTCAGCAAGCTGTGGGTCCGATCATGAGATATGTGTTATATCCCAACCTTCCATCTCCTGGATGGTGGGCTAGCAGCCCACCAGTTGCTGTATTGACATCAGCAGTTATGTGGGTCTGATCCTGAGGTATGTGTTATACCCCAAATCGTCCAGCCGTGTGGCCCACCACGTGGGACCACCATGATTTTCCACACCGTCCATTTGCTGGACATGTAAGGCCCACCTTGATGTAGTGTTGCATCCCAACCGTCCATCCACTCTGCGAGCTCATCTTTAGGCTGGAGACGAGAAATGAGGCGGATTTGTCTATCAGGTGGACCACACTGCAAAAATCAATGGAGGATTGAACGTCTACCATTGAAAACCGTTTGGGATCACAGAAGTTTTGGATCAATATGAAATTCATTTTTTCTCTTAATTCAGGTCTTTGTGACCTTGTAAACAGATTGGATGGAAAATAAACATTATGGTGGGCCCTATGAATTGTTAACGGTGAAATCATTATCTCCACTACTATTTGTGGTATGGTCCAGATGATCTTCCGATATGATTCATTTTTTTTTTTTGGTAATGCTCTATAATCGTCTCTATAAATAGATGAATGTGTAGATATAATAAAATAAAAGTATAGTGTTTTACTCACACGTGTGGGTCCCACCTTGATGTGATGTATATTGGGCCCGTGTGAGAGGCCCATTGTGATGTATTCGAGGCCCATGGGACGTGGCCCTTTGTGATGTATTTAAGGCCCATTGTGATGTATTTGAGGCCCATGGGTTGAGGCCCAATGTGGTGCATGTGAGGCCCTTGTATGAGGCCCGATGTGATGTATATGAGGCAGGCTCATGAGTGAGGCCCAATGTGATGTATATAAGGACCATGAGTGATGTATATGAGGCCTAATGTGATGTATATGAGGCCCAATGTGATGTATATAAGAACCATGAGTGAGGCCTAATGTAATGTATATGAGGCCCATGAGTGAGGCCCAATGTGATGTATGTGAGGCCTAATGTGATGTATGTAAGGCCTTTGTGTGAGGCCTAATGTGATGTATATGACTTCCATTGTGATGTGTGATTCCACCATGATATATGTAATGATGTTTATGATGAGTCATGTCTTGGGAGCAATGATGGTTTGATGTCCACATTGTAAGAGCAATGATGGTTAAATGTCAACATTGTAACTCTCCCTAGGGCCCATTGTTAGGCCCATTCTCATCTTCCCTTAGTGGGTTAACCTAAACCATTGGGCCTCCATGATCATTAGGCCCATTCTTGATATGAGTAGGCCGTCTAGGCCCATCCTTGATATGAGGAGAGTACATCATCATCATATAACATGCTTAGTATAGCTTCACGATCCATGCTCATGCGCATCATATGTATGCTTGATATGAGGAGTGATTGATCATAGCACATGTCATTGGGTGGATTATTATGGGACTCCTTGATAGGAGGAATTGCACACATGAGGGCGCGGTATGCGTAGGATTGTTACATGACTAGATAGTATGATTCATGCATCTTGCATTTGTATGATATGATTTTTATACGCCCTAGCGACATCAGGGTCATAGCCTCCACGAGCATATCGTGAATGATAGGATTGGACACCGAAAATACTGTTACTAGCATCGGGGCGTCATAGATGTCCCTGGGTAAAAATCTCTAAACCCAATGGTACCAGAGGATGACTTCAACATCAACACCGAGTGGATACATGAGCGCACGAGGGCCATATACCAGTAGGCCGCATCTCCCACTATGTCGTGGTCAGTTGAAAAGGGGTGTGGCCTTATCCGCACGAGGGTAGGGGGCATAACTAGGCTGAGTTTGACTAGCTCATAAATGGGTCCGTTATCGATGTGCCCGGCTGATATTGGTAGGTGGATAGTGAGGTCTCTTCCACTTGCATGGTTGTGCGTCCAGTGAGCGGCGATCTGGTGTATAGTGTTCTAGACCTCGGTGATATATATATTCCAGAAATAAACTGTATTGATATGAGGATTCAGATGAGATTTGGTGTGCTTAAGTTGCACCTTGCATGTGACATTGGCCTGTAGGCCTTGCATCGCATAGCCTTGGTATGGCCAATAGCATTCATGTCTTGCATCGCATAGCCTTGGTATGGCCGATAGCATTCATGCCTTGCATCGCATAGCCTTGGTATGGCTGTTAGCACTCATGGACTTGCCAATATGTTTCCTCATTACTCTGATATTGCATCATGAGCACGTTTATATTGTGCACATACTTACACCACCCTTTAAGCATTTTATAAGCTTATGCACGACCGTTGCGTGCAGGTAACGTTAGGCCGTAGTTGAGCAGGAGCAGGAGCAGGAGCATGCTGCAGAGCTTCTGGAGTTTTGTCATTATCATCATTGTATTTCCCTTTATGTGCATTGTACTCAAGTTTTTATCATAGTGGTCTTTTGTGATGGTGTTCTCGTTATTGTTTGTGGGTTATACTTATAGTTATGCTTATTACGAATTAAATTCACGTTCAAAATCCTCCTTATAGGATCCTAAGATCGGAACCTGTATATGGGTGCCGAGAGCCGAGAATGGGGTACTATGGAGGCTGTCAGCGCCGGATTCGGCGATCGGGAATTTTGTGAGCCCAATTTCAAGTTTAGGACGTGACAATAATTATCATTTCATTAATGTGCACGTATCACAAATGATACATAAATAAACTCAAAGTCGGTGCTTCCTTTCCTTCACCCTTTGCTTCCTCTCTATTGTATCAAACCCCTTCTTCCAATTTTCTACTTCTCAATTATCATGGTTACATCTTCCTCTTCTTCCACTCTAGCTTTCCATCTAGAATTATTCATCAAAGATCTTGATTCTCTGTCATCAAGAGTAGTTAATGACCTCTTATTTAACACTTCGATCGAATTAGGAAAGGCATTATTGACACTTGGTCTAGCCCTCCATCCTACTGTCACTCACGAACAACTTCATTAGATCGAACCCAGGTTTTCGAAGTCTCCCGATGAAGTTATGCTTGTCCAATCTAACAATCTCTTAGACCCTTCCAATGCATTTAAATCTCTACGAGCATGGCCCAAACCGATGAATGGATGGGCCGAATGGTTCACTCGCGTTGAAGCACAACATGGTGATGCATGAGGTAAGCAAGAATCTATGAATGCATGAAGTTCTCCTTGCACAAATATAGCCAATACCTTCCTCCTTGCAGCGATATCAACTTTCTGAAATCAATCGACCAATACATTCCATTTTGTTGAATTCACCCATCTTTTGCCCTTTGGGGAGCCTGTCTATCCGAGCTTCGCTCTAAATAATCAATATCCCTTCGCCCTTCTGGACAAGACCAATAAGGTGTATTCCACCTTCATGGCCCTACAACGCAAATCCCATGAGGAAGTGGATGAGTAAGAACACGTGGCTTTCTTTTTTATGTGGATTTGTTAATTCCTTCTATAAGTGAGTGACCTGCAAATCACTAAGGAATATATTCATCTGGCTGAGGCATTTGCTCAAGAATGTCAACTTGCTCTCGCCCCTTTAGTGCTCAGCCACCTTTACCGCAACATGTTTGAAGCAACTACAAAAGGGATTTTTCGAATCTTGTGGCCGTATTTGGCTTGTCCAGATGTGGTTATATGAATACTTTGGAGACAAATTCATTAAATTTATTCCAACTGATGTGGATTTACCTCCTTCGGTTACCACAACATCCTTTGTCCTAAAATTAATTATTCATTTGCTGAATATATAAGTTTTTTCTGTTTCTTTCATCCGTAAGAAGTTCAGTCATTCTTTCTGCCCCTTTAAAGATAAAGAGTTTGGTCTGACTTGGTTTATTGAAAACTATGAGTTGACTGACACCAAGATGGAAAGCCTCAGGGATGCGGCTTGGAAAAACTATTTGATCTGCAGAGACTTTTCATTTTGCGACATAATAGATATGTGTATTAATGTCAAGGCTGACATTGAACAATACTGTCTCAATATTCTTGATCGTCAATTTGGCTTGGCTTAAGGCATCCCTTTTCCATTCATCCACCGAACTTGCAACCAACCTTCAACTCATCGAGCAGTTGCATACTCTATCATCACCTTTCACACTCTCCATAGAGTAATTCCATTAGCTCTTCTTTCACATTCCCCCTCTTTACCAATTATCTACAACAGCTAGAATCAATCCACTCATAGTGGAAAAATTACTACGAGACTTTGATTAGCGGGTCCCATAAATTGATCATCGTTCAGCTTTCTTTTACATCTAAGGTGGAGAAACCTATAGCCGAGAAGAAGAAGATGAATAAAGAAGGTACCAAGAAATCAACTACTTAGTCGATCATGTCCCCTTCCCAGAGGAAGACACATTAAGGAAGATGACCTCAGTCACACTGACCGTTTTGTCCCCGACACTAATAAAGACGGTCAAGCCTTCTTTCACATTAATAAAAACAGTCGAGCCAGTGCAACCTGCATTGAAGCGTCAAAAGACCACAATGGTAGGTCTAAGTAAAGTGGTTCCAGCTACTACCTCAATCCTAGTGCCCATAGCTCCTTCAACCATCTTAAAGATTTTTTAGGTCGAGCCTCTCTTAACTCCTTACCCTATACTCCCTGAAGCTTCTGGTCAATCTGCTCTAGTTATTTTTCTTTGGCCAATGCTATCGCAGTCTTTGAAACATATTATAAAATAAATTTTTGGTCGGGTATACCTCCTATAAAATATTCTTAGGAGATGGAAGAGGCATATAAGACGCATAAAGATGCTCAGGGCATTTAATAAATGGCAAAATGAAAAGGAAAGATTAAATGATCATAATCTTCCTTTTGACCAATTTCTTAAGCCATATTGTCCTAATCCTCCTCATTTCACTGGTTCCAATCGAGCTTTGGCTTTGGTCGTCGACCCCACCAAGATTTCACTAGCGGTCGACCAATTTACTACTGTTGCTATTTGGTCAGATTTAGTTGGATGTTATTTCAACATTTTGTTCTTTTTCTTTTTGTAAATATCTTGCAATCCTTCTTACTTTCTTCCTTCTTTTCACAGTAACAAGAGAACTCTCGGCCTCTGAAAAGTTGGCTTCAATACCAGCTTCTCAACCTAGGATATCTATTTTAGATACTTCAGTTGATGTTGCCCAGTCTCTTGTAGAAAGACTTAAAGTTTTTAACTTGGAATAGACCATGAATGACATTCCTTGAGCAGAGAATTAGATAGAAGGTCAAGCTCAAGATGAGGTAATAATATACCAGCAGGTGGAATCCTTCAATCTCCTTTTACATTCTATAATTACATCGCTCGCACCCAATCAGGATTAGGGAGTCATGGAATCGATCATACCAACAACGTTATCTTCCATTCAGCCGACCCCATCAACAGAACCAACCGATCAAGTAGCCCTTACCCCATTTGATGAACATAGGATTGTTCCATTGGGTGAAGTAGAAGTCTGGGAAGAACAAACATCTCATCCAACTGAAGCTTCTCCCATTCGAGGTACATAAGTTCTTACGGTCGACGTCTTTACCCCTCTAGCCCTATCGGCCGATAATTCTCATGCCTTATCTTCTTCCTCCGATGAGCTGCTTCCCATGGAAGACATCTTATCCTCCTTCGATCAATCCTTCCCTCGTGACATCTTTGTAACCGAATCTCCTGCACCTTCATTAGAAATTCAATAACTGCAGGAGGAATTATAAGTTCTTATTCACTCCAGTGGTGCAGACATCATGGTATCGGATTGATCGAGAGACTTAAATTTCTTATTCATTGGTATCAAACTCTCACTCGATCAGATGAGTCCTTATCGGCCAAACTACCTACACTCTATGAATTTTTTAGCTTGATTCACGAGCATCAGGATACAGTTGTTATGGTCGATAGTCTCCAAACTGAGCATACAGTCATCTCCCTTAGAATGACTGAAATTGCAACTGCTAGAGAACAACTTGTTGTTGTGTATGGCAACCTAAAGGAGGCATATGCAACCTTGATTGATCTAAAAGCTCAAATCTCAACCATTGAGGATATACTAAGATTGTTGAAGGAAGAAGAAAAACCCATGACCGAGTGGACAAGGTCAAAAGGTTGAAATCAATTAACTAGGTGCTTATATGCAAGAGAACACTCTACTGATTGGTAAGATAGCACGCTTAGAAGATAAAACCAAAGATGCTCCCCATCGGCAGGAAGCCAAGCGGTCAAAGCTTCAAGAAGTAATTGCCTCTTTTTTCTCTTTTGAATTTTGATCATGTTGTACTTGTCTGTTGTCGGTCTATAATTTCTTTATCTTCAATATAATCGACCAGAAGGTTTTCTTTCCATTTGTCTTGTATTATCTCAAGTACTTAGCTTTTTATGTGTGCATAAATGTAGTAATGACATGATACATGCACAAAAAGTCATGCGCTCATTCACTCGCTCTTCATAGGGAACATTTCATGCAATTAATGATGTACTTCAGCCATCATGACACATCATCTTCAGGTGTGACTATCCACTTTGAACTCATCTAGGAAGGATTCTTTGGCACTTTATTCCTTATGGACTAAAATCTTCTTATTTTCTTTCTTCAAAAACTCTCTTTCCAATGGCTACTGCACGCATGCCTGTTATTGATTGGGTTTAGAGGTTTTTGAGGGAAATCCTTTCCCTTCAATATGACATATACCCATTCATGCACAACCTTTGGTTCACTACCAGGAATGATGTTCCCTTAACTGAATTGCTCGAAGTTTTACCCAAAGTTTAGAGCACTGGTGATGCATACTTCGTTGCAAAAAAAAAAAAAAAAAAAAAAAAAAAAAAAAAAAAAAAAAAAAAAACCTAGAAATGCTCAATGCTCATTCTTTATAAACTCCCTTGTCATATCATTCCATCTACCAATAGATCGAGGACGTAGTGAATGCAACCATGTCTTAGCTTTCTCTTTCAAAGAAGAGGTAAAGAATTTCAACCTGATCGTGCCATCAGACACATTAAGAAAATATAAAGTTGTTATGATCTCATCAAACTCTTTTAAGTGTAAATATGGATTTTCATATTCAAGCTCATGGAATTTTGTAAGGAGTTGGATCACCCCTGCTGGCTTGATGTCCATATATCCCATGTTTTTTGGAAAAACCATGCATGAGGGCGTGCTCACCCCCTCCGATTGTAGATAATCTCGTAAAGTATGAGGCGGGGGTGCTTAATGCACCTCATTCTATTCCTGGACTTCCTCAACCCTAGGTTGAGGTGGATTGGCCAGTTGATTGGCAGTCATAACTTCAATTAACTCTGTGGATCTCGAGTGGTGTCTAATCCTGTTGTGGATAGATAACCCCTCAACCAATCCTCCTTCACTCAAGGGACGTCGAGTGTTATCACGGACCCACTCGGGCATGAAACACTCTCAGCCCTCAATTTCAGACTCTAACCTAAACATAAAAGAAAGAAGGGAAATAGAAATCTAGAATTAGAAAGAGAGAGAGAGAGAGAGAGAGAGAGAGAGAGAATTAGAAAGACGTTACCAAATTAGAAGGTTCTATGTTATGATCCTGGAAAAGAAAAGGTAAAGTGAATTAGTTTCTAAAAACAGAAAATAGAAAGTTTCTTAATTAAAATTAGAAAGTAGATCTAAGAAAAATAGAAAAAGAAAGTTTCTAAAAACAAATTAGGAAGGTTTCTAAGCCTATAAATAGAAAGCTAAGTTAGTTTCTAAAATAATTCAAAAAATCATAATCGTAAAAATAGAAAAAAGAAAAACCCTAATCTTAAACTAATTCCAAAACTAGTTAATCTCAAAAAAACGTAACCGTTAGTCCCCGGCAACGATGCCAAAAACTTGTTCAGAACCCCAAGTGTAGGGTTGCGATGTAGTAATATTCTCAGTAAGACCGAGGTCGAATCCACGAGGAGTAATCTCGTGTGTCTATTCTGAGAGTAATTAAAATTAAAACTAGGAGAAGATCTAACTTAAATCAGAAAAGTAGGGAGTAATTGTAAGATGATGAATTTAGAAACTTGAGAATTTAAAGGTGGGAACTAGGGTTTTCAGGGATCCACTTGCAGCTATTAGGATATTTCCTTATTTGATTCAAGGCACTCAATTGGAATTGAAGTCATATCCTATTCAATCGAAAGATATTCAATAAACTCATATCTGAACTTCTATTGACCTAATTCTCAACGGATGGAAGTTGTGAACATTGAAAATGATTCCATCACCTAACCATGCCTAGGAGACGATGGTAAACAATAGGGTATACCAATCCAACAACTAACATGGAAGATTTGTGAAGAATGTAAGGGATTCAATCACTCAGCCATGCCCAAGGGACGATGGAGAACAAAAGGATTTCTTATTTTCACAAACTCCAAAAAAATATATATATACTTCAAGCTATTGCAGATCCATTGTAATTTCAGTCATAACAAACCATTAAACAATAAAAGTATTCCTTAAATATCAAACTAGAATCAAAGGAGTTTAACAATAACAAGAATCAAACAAGAAAGACATCTCAACCATGCTACAAGCTTCACCCCTTAGCCCTATTTAAGGGATCTAGCCAACCATACACATGATTGGATTAAAAACCCTAGAAGAAAGCATTAAAAACTAAGGAAAATGGAAAAATGCTTGCGAAGCGGCTCCACCTTTTGCTCTACTTCTCCAAACCCTAGATATCCTAAAAAGTACCTAAAAACCCCTATTTATAAGCCAAGTTCTACAGATCCGCAAAATCGGATCAAATTTACGCACTCTGCGTAATGCCTTCTATATCATCAAACACCCTTCGATGACATCGAAGGGGTTTGAATCTGGAAGTCGCGCCTTTTCGCTCTTTCGCATTGCATAAGTCTCTGTGCCATCAAACCGACATTCGATGTCATCGAGCGAAGCTTCGATCCATCAAACAGGTCTTCGAGTCATCGAGAATGTGTCCAAAACAGTCCAGCGAGTTGCTTCAATTTCTTTAATAAATTCGATGCCATCAAGCAATCTTTGATGTCATCAAGCACCTCCCTTCGAGTCATCGAACATGTCTTCGATTGATCGAGAAAAGCACCTAGTATGTTCAGCAACCAACTCGACTTTCCCTCATAAATTTGATGTCATTGACCAGTGTTCGATTTCATCGAACGGTTCTCGATGGCACAGTCTTTGTGATTTCTATGCTTGTTCTTTCGACTTCCTTCCTTCTTCGCTTAGTTTTCTTGGATCTTGGAGTCTTGAAATCTTCAATCTTGGTCTCCACAGGTCCATTCTTTGCCTTGGAGACTTTTGAGCACTAAACTCATGCTTTTAGCATTCTTTTCAATCCAAGCTCTCAAATTCACCTTACAACACACACATGAGTAAAATAAGACATTAAGCAGTATCATGTTCATAAAACCAAGATATAAATGGGGTCAAATATGCAATATTTAACCCTCGACATAATCCCCAACTAGCATTTTGCTAGTCCCGAGCTAAGTATGCGTAAAATAAATCTCAATGCTTAATGCTAGCACTCTCTTTAGGAGAACGATCTTTTATACACTCATGTATGAATGGGTATAATTAAGATATGGAAGTGAGATTTTGAAAATCTAGAGCCAAATCACATAAGCAACCAATCGAATAAGTTCTTGATCTATTGAATTGAAACACAGTTTACATATCAAGTTTTTCAATGTGCTTAGTGAAAATCAACTAACTTCCCGTACGAATACTATCAATTCGTCATGTTAGCCATGCTCATCACTTCAAGATTGGTTTGAAACTCAAGTACTGATTCCGAACTTATCCCATTTTTCTTCTTTTTCCAGTTTTTAATTTTATATCGACGGTCAATTTTTATTCATTTTTTTTATTTTTGCATTCTTTTCCAGTCTTTTCATTCTTTTTCATGACCTCTTTGTCAATCTCCTATTTTTTAATTGTTCTTTTTTCTTCTTTTTTTTTATATAAGGTGGATAAAATTCTCCAGACTCAATTCTCACCATCTATCAATGATTCATATACTAACAATCAAAACATCTAGCATGTTTTACAAAAGACAGATTGAATGTGTCCTGTGATCTAGATTAACATGATATTCAAACTATCTCTTAATCAATTAAGCGCAAGCGCTTAGGTGATACGTTACTTAGATGATTGGACTCCAACAATTCAAAATTCAATCTCTATCTTATCATACTCAAAGCATTCTTAAGTACACAAGTCACCGCTTCCCAAACGGATTTCAACTTGAAGCATTGAAAATTTTCAAAAATTTTGCTCAAAACTGAGAAAATACTGATTAGTTTACCTAATCCCCCATCCCCAACTGAAAAATCTACATTGTCCTCAACGTAAAAGAATAAGCATGCAATGCAAAAAAGACAATGAAAAGAAAAGGGAAGTGATGGAAAGGTAATACCTGAAAGAAGGAATTTTGAAGCTTTTTTATGGATCTCAGCATAAAATGGGTTAGCACAAAATGAAACTCAATAGATTATAGGAAAACTATCCTAAATAGCAAAAATCAAACTATCCTAAATAGCATGAAAGCAATAAACCTAATTATACCCCCGTCGGACTAGGAGGTCAATCCTGGTACACAGGATCAGTCAGAGGTATGGTCATGTCCTCTGAATCAAATTTCTCAACAAACGGCTTTAAACGATGTCCATTCACTTTGAACCTATTGCCATTGTTCGAATTCTTTATCTCAATAGCCACATGAGGATAGACATTTGTAACGGTGAAAGGGCCGGACCAATGAGATCGCATATTTCCCTAAAAAAGATGTAACCGAGAATTGTATAAGAGGACTTTTTGACCTGGTGTGAATGATTTTCAAAGAATGTGTTGGTCATGAAATACCTTCATCCTGTCCTTGTAAATTCTCGAGTTCTCGTACGCATCATTCCAGATTTCTTCTAGTTCATTCAACTAAAGTTTGCGGGCGAGCCAGCGTTGTCCAGATTGAAATTCAAATTTTTGATCACCCAGTAGGCTCTATGTTCCAACTCTACGGGCAAGTGGCAAGCCTTCCCATAGACAAGTCTAAAGGGTGACATCCCAATAGGGGTCTTAAATACGGTACGGTAAGCTCATAAGGCTTTGGTCAATCTAATTGACCAATCTTAATGGTCAGGGTTAACCATCTTTTCCAAGATGTGATTAATTTCCCTATTGAAAATCTCAGCTTGCCCACTTGTTTGTGAGTGGTATGGAGTGCTCACTTTGTGGGAGATGCCATATTTATTCATTAAGTTTACAAATGGCCTATTAAAAAAATGTGAACCTCCATCACTAATGATGGCTCGAGGCGTTCCGAACTGGGAAAGGATGTTTTCTTTTAAGAATCTAATGATCGTTTGATGATCATTGTTCCGGCACAGGATCGCTTCAACCCACTTAGAGATAGTATACGACGAGCAAAATATATAAATTTTCAAAAGATTGGGGGAATGGTTCCATGAAATCGATGCCCCAGCAATCAAATGCTTCAATGATCAAAATGGGGTTCAAAGGCATCATGTTTCGATAAGACAATGCTCCCAATTTCTGACAACGCTCACAAGCTTTACAAAACTCATAAGTGTCCTTGAACATAGTAGGCCAGTAAAAGCCGCACTACAGAATTTTGGCCGTGGTCTTTTTGGAAGAAAAGTAACCACCACAGGCCTGAGAATGACAGAAGGAGATGACACTTTGGTGTTCATTGTCTGGCACACATCTCCTTAAGATTTGGTCTGGGCAATATTTAAGTAGATATGGATCATCCCAGAAGAATTTGCATATCTCGGTGAAGAATTTTTTCTTATCTTGCGCTGTCCAATGTGTCGGTGTGAAACCTGTAGCAAGATAATTAGCAATATCCGCAAACCAAGGTGAATAGGAGACTTCAAACAGTTGTTCGTCAAAGAACATGTCATTTATATGTGTCGTCGCAAGGGAATCAGAGAGATTAAGGCGAGAAAGATGGTCAGCCACTACGTTCTCTACTCCCTTTTTATCTTTTATTTTCAAATCAGATTCTTGGAGGAGGAGGATCCATCTTATCAGGCGAGGCTTAGCATCATTCTTAGAAAGAAGATACTTGAGCGCCACATGATCTGTGTAAATGACGATCTTGGATCTGATCAAGTAGGACCTAAATTTGTCCAAAGCGAACACTACGGCTAAGAGTTCCTTTTCCGTAGTAGAGTAGTTCACTCGGGCAAGATTTAGAGTTCTACTTGTGTAATGAATAACGTAGGACTTCTTTTCTTTTCTCTGGCCTAAAACCGCCCCAAGAGCATAGTCATACGCGTCGCACATAAGTTCAAAAGGAAGGCTCCAGTCGGGTAGCTGAATGATAGATGCAGTGGTTAACATGCTCTTGAGCTTAGTAAAAACTACCTGGCATTGCTCAGTCCACTCATATGGTGCATCCTTTTGAAGTAGATTGCATAGAGGATAAGAGAGGTGACGAAAGTCCTTTATGAATCTCCTGTAAAAACCGACGTGTCTTAAGAAAGATCGCACATCTCGTATGTTCTTAGGTGGAGGTAAGTTAGAGATAAGATCAATCTTAGCCTTATCTACCTCAATTCCCGTGGACGAGATAATATGTCCAAGGACAATTCCCTTATGAACCATGAAATGACACTTCTCACAATTCAGTACCAAATTTTTTTCCTCACATCGTTTCAGCACACATTTAAGATTCTCCAAATAATCGCTGAAGGATGGACCAAAGACAGAGAAGTTGTCCATGAAAATCTCTAAATATTGCCCACCATATCAAAAAAAATACTCATCATGCATCGCTGAAAAGTGGCGGGGGCATTACACAGTCCGAATGGCATCCTTTGGTAAGAAAATATGCCAAAAGGACATGTGAACGTGGTCTTTTCTTGGTCCTCAAGGGCTATCTCGATCTGATTGTAGCCCGAATATCCATCAAGGAAACAATATTACGAGTGACCAGATAACCTTTCCAAATTTTAGTCAGTGAAGGTTAAAGGAAAGTAGTCCTTGTGACGGTATTCAATTTTCTGTAGTCAATGCACATTCTCCAACTAGTAGTAACTCCAGTTGGCACGAGTTCATTGTTGGCATTGGCTACGATAGTGATTCTGGACTTCTTAGGAACCACCTGAGTTGGACTCACCCATTGCTATCAGATATCGAGTATATGATACCCACATCCAATAGTTTAAGTACCTCGGCTTTAACCACTTCCTTCATGTTTGGATTTAATCTATGTTGTGGTTGTCGGGAGGTCTTCGCATTATCCTCCAGATAAATACAGTGAGTACAAATCTAAGGGCCAATTCCCTTAAGGTCCGCAATCGACCATCCAAGGGCTCCCTTATGCTCAATGAGAGTATAAATGAGCATACTCTCTTGCTCTTGCTCAAGGTGGGAAGAAATCGCCACCGGGTATGTCTCATCTTGACCTAAATAAACATATTTCAAATTAGAGGGCAAAGGTTTTAGGTCAAGCTTTGGTGTTGTAACGCCCCCGAAATTCAGCGACCGAGTAGGAACTCGGCTACCAACTTACCGGGTGCCACGTATGCCCTAATGGGCTCCAGATTTCAATGCATTTGGGTGATTTCATAAGCAATGGAGAGTTTAGCATTGCATGAAGCATAAATAAGTCATAAGACAGTATCAAGTGCCAATAAATGAAAAAAAAATATCCAAACCACAAATCTAAAAGTATCCAAACAGGGAACTAGTTCCACCCATACATATGTCCCAAGGTGACTAGGGCCCTAGCCCAATCCCCGCGATCGCCAAGCTCAGTCTAGAAAGATCCACCATAAGTCTGGTAGTGCTCTCCCTCCTCGTCCATGCCGGCATCCTCCAGCACATCCAGCTCCATCAATCCTTCATCTACAATGTGTTCTGGTTGGTGTTTTAAAACACCATCCCAGGTGGGAGTGAGCAGCTAAATCAGTGGTTCCATTAGTTCTAAGTTACACATGTTATCAACACAAACAGCGCAGTTAATGATAAACAAGAAATCAAAAAAATTTTAAATACTCTTGTTAAATGTGCATATGAAGAGATGACATGATACATGCCCTTTCCAAACAACACACCCTCACACGCGACTCCGGCCACCTAGTTCGAAAATGACAACACTCCCTCAAACGTGCGACTTCAACGCCTGTTTCGCCACATTCTAATTAATGCAATGTTGTGCATGATCATGTTAGCCGAGTAATTATTAAGTTCCATTCATCCAGCAAATTAGGGAAGCTAGGATACCGACATTATATCACGAGTCCTTATCTGGATCACATGGCTCGTTGCTGAACGCAGCGACTCCTTACCAGTGTCCCTTGATCCAAATTTAGGTACCACTCGTTTATATCACAAATCAATAATTTCAAAGATACGATATGGTACCTAAACGTATGAGGATCAACCCGGTATAGGTCGTCACCGAGTATGATCACTCAGATCCAAGGTTGTAACAGCCCACAGCACGCTGCCCCGACTGACTAGAGCACTATTTTCGAAGTCCAACTGATCCCACACATGGACCTGGATGACAACTCACGCTCGAACCACAGCCCAAATGAACAGTGACTGGGGTGTTACAGAGGTGTGGGCTTATAACATTAAACCAAATCAATACAAAGGAAAGGTCTCATCACCCAATTCCATTCACACCCGGTCATTCGAACGGTACTCTGGCACAGAACCATCGGCCGGGTAATTTGACGAGGGTCATTCTAACAATGGTCTATCACCTCCATCAGTGCTCACTAGCGTTGAGGCATAAAAAATATTTCATTGCAGAGGTCAGAGAATTCCATGATACAGATCTTTTCCAGGGTTGCACAATCTGAATTTTGGTAAAAATCCATGTCCAGGGGGTATTTTAGGTATTTTGGTAAAAATTCATGTCCAGGGGTATTTTAGGTATTTTGGTAAAAATTCATGTCCGGGGGTATTTTAGGTATTTTGGTAAAAATCCATGTCCAGGAGAAGTTTAGGTATTTCAGTAAAAGGCATTAAAAAGGGTGTTTTGGTAATAAAGGGTGCACAGGTGTCATTTTAATGAAGAGATGTTGTACACCACCATTTAAAGGAGAAGCTTGGTGGACACCATTATTTAAGAGAAGTAGATGTACATATGTGAAGGGATAAGTGGTGGTGATCACCACTTTGTAAGAGAGCAAGGGCCTATAAATACCCCTCCCCTGCCTCATTTGTGAAAAAGATCAGTTGGTGGGCCAGGAAACAAGAGGGAGACAAGAGAGGGAGAAACATAAGGGAGAGAAAGGGAGAAGAAAGTAGAGAGAGCTTTGTGCGCTGGAGGGAATGTGCGGCACACAAAGCATCTCCGCACAATAGCATCTTCAAAGCATCTCTGTACAACAGCATCTTCAAAGCATCTTCGCACAAAGCATCTCTGCACAACAGCATCTTCAAAGGAGCTCCGCACAACAACATCTTCAAAGGGTCTGCGCACAATGGGAGCTCCGCGCAACTGTTCTAGAGAAGCTCTTTCGGTCATGCGTAAATAGAGGAAGGAAGCCATTTTTCTCCCACTGTGTTACTGGTGAGGTCCAGTATAGCAGTCTTTTGAGAGATCCACATCGTCCACCGGATTCCTCTCAGAATTTCGACCATGAATGGTTGGTTTTGGTCATCCGATGATGTGTCCCACCGAGATAATCAGGCTGCAACAGTAGCTGAACGGTCTTCTTGTGATCGATATAATGATCATGTGAATGAGTATGGTCGCCAAAGATCAACATGGTTTCGATTGGTTTTTCTCCCTCTACCTGATGGACGCTTCAGATCAATCTTTCACTTCATGATGATGGCCCACAACGAAAAGACGAAGCCTCAGTTATGAAACAGAGTCGACGCACGTCAACTCTGTGAAGTGTGATGGCCCACTTATTGAAGTTAAATGGAGAATCCACTCCGTACATTGGATTCAGGGAAAAAAACCATTCAGGAAGGACTGCTTTTGGAGTGAAATCGATGTGGCCCACGAGGTTGTCTACTCCACCATTCATCCTATGTTTAACAGTTAAGATTTCGCAACAACTTGCATGGCGGCAAAAGGACACCTAGGCGAGGGTAATATCCACCCTCTGGAGTGAATGACCGGACTGAATCATACGACGGAGTAGAGAGTGGACCCCACTAATCAAACCCAATGAAACAGCGTCCGCACGCTGTTACGTTTGAGGAAGAAGGTCAGGTCAATCGACTTTAACCAGGGGAGCTTCGTCCGTTATGCGTTAAGTGCACATGTACTTCATGTACATGCAACGTTCATACTCCATCCATAGTGATGTTCGTGAGAAATCTGCTTCGTCCATCCATTTTGTCACTGTATTTAAGGGGTTGAGACCGAATTTGAAGCATATACAGATATTAGGCAGGCCCCAAATTAGGATTCTAGGGGCTGATCTGTCTGTTTAGCCATTTCCACCGGGATCCAGAAGCTGAAATTTGACGTGTACTGCTAATTTGTGGTCCCAAGGCTGTATACAAAGTTTCGAGCCAAACCGATGGTGGCAAGCCTATAATCTTACGTTCTGGGTGATTGTTTAGGCCCGTTTAACGTAAGCGACCTAATTTTCTCAGATCCTGATCGTGTAAATTCATTGATCTCGGTCCCATAGTTGTCTCTGCGCCACATTTCAAGGGACCGCTCCACATTTCAAGAAGAATTCAAGGAAGAATGACCGGAAAGATGCTCAGAACTGATCTCAACGGTCAGATCAAGGGCTTCAAGCCCGTACAATCCCCATATTCTTAAAGACCGGTTCATCAAATCAACATTCCTCTTAAGTCCTAGGAGATGACTGAAGCAACTGTCGAAATGCTACCGAAATCGCCATTGGATTGTTTTCTCTTTCATTCATTGCATTACATTAATTGTACTTTATTTTCAGAATCAAGGGAATCCGAGGATGTAAATGAACTCAGAATAAATGTGATCAATGTTCTCTCATCAGATTCTTTGTTATCATTGAATAAATCTCCCAAACCAAACGCATTTTGTTTTCTTATCGAAATAACTGGTCACTATGTGAAGGCTCATCACCCCAACATAGGCCGACAGATCGGACATGGTGTCCCATACCACCATGCCCGACTCATGAGTCTTAGTTGCTCACTGGTCACTACGGGGAGGCTAGTCACCCCAACGTAGGCCAACAGCTCAGACACGGTGTCCCTACCACCATGCCTGGCTCACGAGTCTTAATAGGATTGTATCGCACTAATGGTTATGAATGGACACATCCATTGGGAACGGGGTATTCTAAATTCTATTTAGTCGTGTCATACATTCTGAACATACATGATCAGTCGACTAGTGGACTAATTTGATTGACCTGTGAGAACCACGACACAACCGGCATTGGGTGCAAGCAGCCCGTATAGTCCAACTACTGTCGGTCGTCCGTGTTCAACCCGGGTCGATCAAATAAGCCTAGGGTGGCTGCCCTAACTCGGGCCACCCGTTGATTTGGGCGATTTACCGACTGACTAAACGTTGTAAACAACCTAACCATCACTACAAACTTAGCAATTCGTCATGTCGTCAACATAGATTCAACGACACAACCATATAGGCATTCCATTGAACATGTAAGCATACATAGGATACTACGTTCACTAAGGCATTCAATCAAACATGTGAGTATGCATAAAGTAATATAATCACTTAAGTATTAAATCAAGCACATGAGCATCGAAAAAGCAATACATTCCACCAATGAAGCATTTCATCGAACATGTGAGCATTAATGGAACAACACATCTACTTAGGCATTTTACCAAACATGTGGGCATCAACAAAATAACACATTTAGTTGGGCATTCAATCAAGCATATGAGCATCCATGAAACAACACATTCAATCACCTAGACATTTTATCAAACACGTAAACATCCATATGCAACCAATAACATATATTATAGAAAAAAAAAATTCAAAATGTCAACATATTAGCTTGCACAAATTCATCTACAAGCATTTAATCATTAACCGAGACCCTCAAGGGTCGATAAATGGAAACCTAGAAATAATGGTCCGCACCTTAAGAAGGAATATCCGATTTTGAGCTCCTACGATTAGGGATTTGGGGAAACTCACAAATTCCTATACAAACACCAAGAACTATATGAGATTCATGCAAATTCACTTTAGAAAAACCTAGGCTAGGAAGTAGGTTTGTTTCTTACCTCCAAATCGCAAATGGGGTGGATTCGACGGAGGAGAATGATAGATGTTAAGGCTTTGATTGGAGGAGACCAATGAAGGGAAGCACTAAAGATTCCCCACTCCTACTCTTACTCTTCTTCTCTTCTTCTTTCTCTTTCTCTTTCTCTCCTTTGGAGAATGTAAATTCGTATGGAGAGATGGGGTGCCCAAATGAAGCCTTATATAGTGCCAAATTTGGTGTAAATGGCCCCAATGGTTGGGTTTTTACTATACTAGCCCTATAGAAGCGTTTTTCTAACCTCTAGGGCCCACTATGGGGTGTACATATTGATATACACCGTAGGATAGTTAGCCCTAATAATGATTTACGTATGGATATGATCGGCCCGGCATTTGAATATGTCAATCAACGGATATAATTAGAAGTCTGTTTAACGGTCACTGATGGTCGATCGGGGCCGCGACTATCATTAATCGGTACTCCAATTTTGGTTGTGGATTGACGGTCCGAAAGTCACAACTTCACGAAAGAGCGTAATGTCTATTTCACTTAAGTTTCAGATTTCGGCCTAAGAGATTCACGCGTTGCAAGCACTTAGCTTTCGGCCCAAGTTGAGCCATTCTAGGTACTTTCTTAGTTCGCCACCCGCGATGGACGCCAAGCCCAGTGAGACGGACATTATTCTATAATTTCGGAACTAGTGGCCCACTAACGAGCGGTCTAGAGCTTGTTCGGGAAATCGGGGCATTTCTGGAATGAGTTAGGTATCAAGATTTCTTGTGAACAATTATTAGGGTTTTGATTAGCTAAGTTCATAGTGTGACCTATTCGCAACCAGTAATGAAGATTTGATTATAATCACTTTAAACCGTCGGTTCTTAGGCTAGAAGGATACTGACTCAGTTTGGTTTGTTAATTAAGATCCAACCCTTAGTTGTCAAAACTTTTGGCATGTCTTTATTTAGTTACGGTCATCTCAATTAGTTAGTGATAGGTTGGCTAGAATTGGACCCTACGTGAATAAATCCCGAGGCTAAGCTCGACATTTAAGTGATCAGGCGGATTCGTTGGTCTTCTACGGTCGATCAATCCTATTTGTACAGTTCTTTATCGGTACCAACCACGTATAAGTGATGACGTGGCTAGTTATAAAAAAGAAAATTTTAGGATTTTTGGTAATTTAAAAATAGCAAAAATTCGGGGTGTTACAGGTGTCTTGAGGTTAGACGGTAGAAGCACTACATTAGTTTGGGGGAATTCTTCAAATTGCGGCCTCCACCGGTTAACTTCAAGTACCGACACAGTATCAAGCATGGTCCCCGCCTCCCTAATCATATCATCATCAAAATCATGGGAGTGGGTCAGGCACGTCTCTAGAGGGTCAGAGGATAAGGTCAAAAGTGTTCTATCTTCCATGAAAGAGTTAATCATGTTAATGTTGTGGAAATCATCATCTTCCTCTAACTATTTGCCTGTATTGAAAAAGATATTCAACTCCAATGTCATACTTCCAAAAGACAAACTCATGACTCCATTCCTGCAATTAATGATTACATTTAAAGTGACAAGGAATGGGCGACCAAGAATGACTGGAATTTGAGTGCTCATGTCTACGATGGGTTGAGTATCCAGGACGATAAAATCTACCGAGTAGTAGAATTTGTCAACCTGGACCAACACATCCTCGATTATCCCTCTCGATACTCAAACTGAGCAATCGGCAAGTTGTAATGTGGTCCAGGTGGGATTTAATTCACCTAGACCCAGTTGTTCGTAGACCAAGTATGGGATTAGATTTACGCTCGCTCCTAAATCAAGAAGTGTATGCTCAATGCGGTAATTCTCAATTACATAAGCAACGATTGGGCTACCGGGATCTTTGTATTTCTGTGGCACATCTTGTTTTAGGATGGCACTCACTTTTTCAGTTAAAAAGATTTTTCTTTTGAATATTTTGCTATCTTTTGGTCATAAACAAGTCTTTCAGAAATTTGGCATATGAAGATGTAATGCCTAAGTTTTCGGGACCCGAGTATACAACTCGTTTCCTGAAAACCCGGGAGTTAACAGATAATCATGTGGAAATCGATATAAGATCAAAGTGCAAATAACGGAAATCAAGCGTAGTATAAGTCATAACCAAAATAGGAACAATATCCTGGCCCATCCAGCTGGGGGCATTTTCTGCTCGAATCAAGGCCTAATGAAGGCCTGATTCTAACCTTTTACATGGCTTGTTGAATGCCAGATCTCGGTCCTACCTGAGGGTGATTTCAGCTCAGGTTCATGGCCCACTTAAAGGCCTATCTTCTGCTCATTACACGGCCAGATCTCGGCCTGCTTTCAACTCAACTAAGGAGTGTTTTCAGTCCACCCTTCTGGACTGATTTCGGTCCAGAACGTGGGCTGGTTTCGGCAATGGTCTTAGTCGTAGTAAGTATAGTTGGATGAAGATGGAAGGGTAAGGAGTTACCTGGGCTTGACTCGGACGTGGCATGAACTTGGTCGAGCTCGATTCGGAGCGAAGCAACACACGCACCCGCTCTCTCTCTCTCTCTCTCTCTCTCTCTCTCTCTCTCTCTCTCTCTCTCTCTATATATATATATATATATATATATATATATATATATATATATATATATATATATATCTCTTTATTTCTTTCTCTTTTATCTCTTTCTAGCTCTAATGTGAATCCCAAGGGCAACAATGACCCTTTTATAGTCATGGGAGAGAGACGTCTAACGGTTGCGAAGAAAACGTCTCTTGCAAGGGCCATCTTCGAAAATCCATAATGCATGGGGTCCATCTAACCCTGAGGATGGATTCCCACTGCAATGACCCACCCGGAAAGTAAACTTTCAGCCCTGGAGGGGTCCATCTCGTGATCATGGGTCGAATGGGTTAACGGAGAAGTTGAAGTGGCCATTAATGGCAAATCATCCTCTAAGGTATTTCAGTATGATCTGGTCCATTTGAGCGGACCAGATGGGACTGCTGATCATTGTGAGGCACACTTTTTGGGCCTTTTACGTGCGTTTCAGAATATCTCATGAGATATTCTAATACTCATCACTTTCTCAAGAGATGGAGCGTTTCTCTCCATTATCTAGTACCACCCTAAGGTCAATGGGCGAGAGAAATCTGCTTTTTGCGAATAGGCTCGGTCAAAGCCGGTTTGACCCATTTGATCTTCGGGTGCACTGGGTGCACTCACACTTCATGTGGGGTCCACTGTGATGTTTGTGATAAATCCACTCCATCCATTCACCTTAGGAGCCCCACCCAGGGGTCCTGGCCCAGTTTGGGGCTGAACTGAGGCCCAAGTGGGCCGTATCACACGTCCCAGGCTCTATTTGGCCTAATATACACCGATCCAATGGTTGGATCAGTTTGAGAATTTGTTTCAATGGTTAATTGGGAATTTGAGGGGCAGTGAGTGCTTGGTTGGCTATTCATTAGCCTCGAAGGTCTATTACTAGTGCATCATTCCGATACCCCTTGATTAGATGATTCACATATTGTTTTAATTTGAGGTGTTCAATCAAGCTTACCTTGATGGTTGTTGTAGGCTTCGACTCAGCTCCCAAGGTCTCTGATGGACGGCTTCAATGATGACTGGAGGCCCCATCCTGTATACATTGAGTTCAAGTTATTTGTTAATTGTTTCTGGATCCCATTGATGTAGGTTTTAAATGGTAACATCCGTGTACCAAAGGTGTGGGGTGTTACAAAAGATATTTGTTTAACCGCATCCAGTAGAGGGATGTTGACCTTCACTTATTTCAGCACCTCTAGAATGTCCTGAGAGTTAGAGAGAGGTTTTGGTGCAATTAACCGTTGGGGGAATGGTGCAATTGGCTTGCCTTGAAGTTCCGGTTCTAACTCTTGTGGAGTATTGTTAGGTCTATCAGTTTCATCTACTTCTAGGTCCTTAGACTCCTTATCCCTTACCAGAATAGATTTGTCAATTATTTTTCCACTCCTAAGAGTGGTGATAGACTTAGCTTGCTCCATTTGATTTGAAGAGCTTGAATCACTTATTTCATATTGCGGTTTAGGATTGGTGAAAGGTTGAGCAGGAAGCATCCCCCTCTTTATAACTGTAACACGTGAGTCCATCTTTTGCATAAATTTTGTAAGTTCTCGTATTGCTTACATAAGCTCCTGAGTTTGTGTTGAATTTTGAGCCGGTTCTTCTTGAGGTTTCCCTTGATTTGGAATTTGATTAGGGAATCCTTGAGGAGTAGCAGTTTATCCATTCCTCCAACTAAAATTTGGATGATTTCTCCAACTAGGATTGTATGTATTAGAGATGGGTCCATTGAAAGGTCTTTGGTAATTATTTACAACATTGGATTGCTCATTTAGTACCACATGAAAAGTAGGTATTTTTGGACAATTTTTAATTGTATGAATGTTGCAAGCACAAATACCGCAAACAGTTTCCTTAGACCTATCCTTCTTTACTTCCATGGCTTAGAATTTCCTTATGAGAATAGCCACATTAGCATTGATGTCATCATCCTCTTTCAGAAGGTATATTCTGCCCCTCTCCTTTAATTGAGTGGGCCTAAAGATGGTGCTCAATTTTGGGGAGACGTCCCATGATTGTGCGTTTTCAGCAAGTCTGTCTAAATAATCCCACACATCATCGAGGTTTTTATTAATGAATTCCGCATTGCACATTTCTCAACCAATTGGTGCATCGAAGATGTCAGTCCATCATAGAAAAAGTGTATAATGCGCCACATTTCAAAACCGTTTGTGGGCATGAACTGACAAGATCCTTGAACCGCTCCCAACATTGGAAGAATGTTTCATCTTCCTTTTGGGCGAAGTTCATGATTGACTTTCTGAGGGTGTTCGTTTTATGTTCTGAGAAAATTTTCTTTATGAACTCCCATGTCATATCATTCCATCTACCAATCGATCGAGGACGTAGTGAATGCAACCACGTCTTAGCTTTCTCTTTCAAAGAAAAGGAAAAGAGTTTTAGCCTAACCGTGTCATCAAACACATTAGGAAAATATAAAGTGGCTATGATCTCATCAAACTCTTTCAAGTGTAAATGTGGATTTTCATATTCAAGCCCATGGAATTCTGTAAGGAGTTGGATCACCCATGGCTTGATGTCCATATGTCACGTGTTTTCTGGAAAAACCATGCATGAGGGCATGCTCACCCCCGCCGATTGTAGATAATCTCGTAAAGTACGAGGCGGGGGTACTTGATGCACATCATTCTCATCCTGGACTTCCTCAACCCTAGGTTGAGGTGGATTAGCCGGTTGATTGGCAGCCATAACTTCAATTAACTCTGTGGATCTCGAGTGGTGTCTAATTCTGCGATGGATAGATAACCCCTCAACCAATCCTCATTCACTCAAGAGACGTCAAATGTTATCATGGATCCACTTGGGCATGAAACACTCTCAGCCCTCAATTTCAGACTCTAACCTAAACGTAAAAGAAAGAAGGGAAATAGAAATCTAGAATTAGAAAGAGAAAGAGAATTAGAAAAAAGTTTCCAAATTAGAAGATTCTATGTTAGGATCTTGCAAAAGAAAAAAGAAAGTGAATTAGTTTCTAAAAATAGAATTGAAAGTTTCTAAACTAAAATTAAAAAGTAGATCAAAGAAAAATAGAAAAGGAAAGTTTATAAAAAAAAAAATAGTTTCTAAAAACAAATTAGGAAGGTTTCTAAACTTAGAAATAGAAAGCTTAGTTTCTAAAATAATTCAGAAAACCCTAATCCTAAAAATAGAAAATAGAAAAACCATTGTCTTAAACTAATTCCAAAACTAGTTAATCTCAAAAAAACGCAACCGTTAGTCCTCAGCAACGACGCCAAAAACTTGTTCACAACCCCAAGTGTAGGGTCGCGATGTCTACGAGGACTAATCTTGTGTGTCTATTCTAAGAGTAATTAGAATCAAAACTAGGAGAAGTCTAACCTAAATCAGAAAAGTATGGAGTAATTGTAAGATGATGAATTTATAAACTTAAGAATTTAATGGTGGGAACTAAGGTTTCCAGGGATCCACTTGCAGCTATTAAGATATTTCTTTATTTGATTTAAGGCACTCAATTGGAATTGGAGTCCTATCCTATCCAATTGGAAGATATTCAAGAAACTCATATTTGAACTTCTATTGACCTAATTCTCAACGGATGGAAGTTGTGAAGATTGGAAGTGATTCCATCACCTAACCATGCCTAGGAGACGATGGTATACAACAGGATATACCAATCCAACAACTAACATGGGAGAATTATGAAGAATAAAAGGGATTCCATCACTCAGCCATGCCCAAGGGACGATGGAGAACAACAGGATTTCATATTTTCACAAACTCCAAACAGAAAAAAATAATAATAAATAAATAAATAAATAATACTTTAAGCTATTGCATATCCATTGTAATTTCAATCACAACAAACCATTAAACGCTAAAAGTATTCCTTAAATATCAAACTAGAATCAAAGGAGTTCAACAATAACTAGAATCAAAAAAGAAAAACATCTCAACCATGCTACAAGCTTCACCCCTTAGCCCTAGCTAAGGGATCTAGCCAATCATAGACATGATTGGATTGAAAACCCTAAAAGAAAGTATTAAAAACTAAGGAAAATAGAAGAAGAAATCTTGGCAGTTCCACCCTTTGCTCTACTTCTCCAAACCCTAGATATCCTAAAAAGTGCCTAGAAACCACTATTTATAAGCTAAGTTCCGCAAATCCGCAAAATCAAATCAAATTTACGCACTCTATGTAACGCCTTCGATGTCATCGAACACCCTTCAATGACATCGAAGGGGTTTGAATCTAGAAGTCGCGCCTTTTCGCTCTTTCGCACTGCGTAAGTCTCTATGTCATCGAACCGACCTTCCATGTCATCGAGCGAAGCTTCGATCCATTGAACAGGTCTTCGAGTCATCGAGAATGTGTCCAAAACAATCCAGCGAGTTGCTTTAATTTCTTCAATAAATTTGATGTCATCGAGCAATCTTCGATGTCATTGAGCACCATCCTTCGAGTCATCGAACATGTCTTCGATTGATCGAGAAAAGCACCTAGTATGTCCAACAACCAACTCGATTTTTCCTCATAAATTCGATGTCATCGACTAGTGTTCGATGTCATCGAACGGTTCTTGATGGCACGGTCTTTGTGATTTTTGTGCTTGTTCTTTCGACTTCCTTCCTTCTCCACTTAGTTTTCTTAAATCTTGGAGTCTTGAAATCTTCAATCTTGGTCTCTAAATGTCCATTCTTTGCCTTGGTGACTTTTAAGCACTAAACCCATGCTTTTAGCATTCTTTTCAATCCAAGCTCTCAAATTCACCTTGTAACACAAACATGAGTAAAATAGGACATTAAGCAGTATCATGTTCATAAAACCAAGATATAAATGGGGTCCAATATGCAATATTTAACCCTCAACACCACCTGTTGGTCGCATTTTGCTATTGTCAACCTTATAATATAATAGTTTATATTTCTGCTTACTTTATTTTTCAACTAATTTCGGTCTTTGCATATAATTGGTGGTTATTCTAACCATCTCTTGGCATGATCTTTCCATATCGCCCATAAACTGAGATGGTATACTTTTAGAAATTGACCATTTTTCAAAATTTTCACAATCTTTCCATAAATATCATGAAGGATATAAGCTCCTCCATGGAGAACTTTTATCACTCGTATGTATATGGTACATCCCATGTAGGCGACCATTTACGAAATTCAGCATCCTTAGTCTCGAGAGGCAATATCATTTTCTAAACCATATCGCCTTTACTGAAAGCTTTCTTTTTTACTTTATTATTATTATTATTGTATGCTCGAGCAACTCTGGCCTTGTTTTTCATGATGAAATTTAAGGCCCTTAGCCAAATTTCGTCTAAGTCCTTGAGTTCAACCAATATAGCCTCTATGACTCAGCCGGGGTCAAGTAAGCATGATAGGCTACTCATAATGATGGCATAGTCACTTCTAATAGTAACACAACATCATGTCTGTATATTAATCTAAATGGACTCATCCCTATGTTTGTTCGAAATGAGTTGCGATAAGCCCAAAGAGCTTCTGGAAACTTAACATACCATTGTCTAGAATTCCCATTAATCATTGTCCATAAAATATTCTTGATAACCTTGTTACTAGCCTCGGCCTGACCATTGGCCTAAGTATAGGAAGGTGATGATTGCATCAACTTGATTTTATATTGATCGACCATTGTGTAACACCCCGTACTTTTCAATACTCGGGTGTTTCCATAAAAACTTAATCTTATAGATGAATGGGTAGGATTATCAACCTAACTTGATTTTACTGTCAAACTACAATTTTTAAACTGAATCTGACCAGCGAGAGGAAAACATCAACCTTAGATTGAGCCACCCAACTGATCGTCACTATTTGGGTAGTCATCGAACTCCTAAGAAACTTTTAGGCAATTGAAAATCAGATTGAGTAGCAATCCGACCATGGGATTTTCGATAATAGACATGTAGAACCCTGTTAAAGACAAATCAAGCCATTCATCATCAACATTGGGTCCCGAATCATTAGTTCCACCACACAACATGTCCACCACGTTGCAAACACAGTCGTCAGAGTTAGTCCACATTAGCTTGGAGATGTCTAGAAATGACGGTGATCAGAGCGGGAGGCAATTCGACCAACAGATGATTGGAGAATGCCTTTTATGGTACAGAAAGGGAGTTGTATGGCCAGCCTAAGTTGCAGATTGGACCCATCTTTGATCTAGGGTCATAATGAAGCCCTATAAATCAAATGGACAGAGTGGATTCGTCAAAAATATCACCGTCGGCCCCACACTCGCGATGTGTGTACACCAAGGGGTAGTGCACCCGCTGTGCATAGAACCTGCCAACCGGTCAACCAGGGCTGACCTGAAAAATGCCCGAAAAAGAGAGGTTTCTTCTCTCTTTCTCCCATTTTCCCGCCTATGGGCGTTTTAAATGGGGACTGCCCATTTGTTCGAATTGTGGCCTAACATCAAGGACCAGGGGTATGATTTAAACCATCCATCTTGTAGGCTGGCCAAATCTGACCAAACCCCATCCGAATCCACATGCATTCACATGTGTGCATGCAAATGATGTTAAGCCAAATAGGACCTGCATGTGGATATTTTTCAAAAATGAAAAGCATGTCTTGCTGCCACCAGGCTGGTGATCCGCGTGAAGAGGAATCTTGAACTCCCAACACTCCATTTAGACAGATCCTGATCGTCCATTCGCTGCTCCCGAGAGTTAGGGTTTCCAATAGAAAATCGACGTCAAAGCTTCCTTCCCATTGGTCATTCCTAAAAACCAGATTCCAGGATCAAATCCTAGCCGTTTATTATCCATCCAAGGGTTGTGAGGGAGCTAGGACTGTTATAAGAAGGGAGAGAAAATGCCTATTCTCCCGTCTTTTTATAAAAACCCTAAAAATCAGTCGTCATCTTCCATCTCTAAACCCACCGGAGAAACACCTCTAGAGCTTCGATTCCAAGCCTTTACAAGCTCCATGGGGCTCATCCACATCGTCCAGAAGCCTCAGCTCGAAGAAAATCACAATGGAGAAGAAATCGCCATTGGAGGAGCTTTCTTCCTCATTAAAGTCGTTGGTCGCTAACCCTCATGGGAGTTGTAACCAGAAACCTGGTTGAGCCATTATATTGGCCACCTGATCATGGTGAAGTGACCAGTTGCTCAAGCTAAACCTGATCTAACATCTGTCCATAATCTGAGTTTGACTCAACCGAGTTGATGCTGCAGTTGCCAAGTCGGGCACGGATCTGTGTTGAGTCAGACCTGCTCTAACGGTTGGTCCTAGATCTAGATCGAGTCCATTGCAGATTGTCCATGTGGAGAAAGGAAAAGGATTCGACTCATGATCGTGCTGCAATGCACTGACCCGCTGCCGAGTCTAACCCAGCCGAGTCGACTCAGCCAATTCCTGAGTTCGCCTAAGGATGTCTGGGTGTTGCTCCGTCGAGTCCAGTGGTGCGAATCCCCCTCCTCTAACTCGTCAAGCCACTGCATGAGTCGTGCCATGAGCCGGAGGTGGGAGGTGTGGTGCAAACAGTTGTTGCATTCACTCCATCAATCGGGTGGGTCGCTGCAGCACCATTGGTTGTTGTCGAGCTAGCTAGGCGAATCCTCTCGATTGAATTAGAGTTGGCTGACTCGAAACCCCTCGTCCATCGAAGGTAAGCTTCGATTCAGAATCTACATTCATACGTCTGAGCTGGCTTGATCTCGATCACTGTTCGAGCCGAGTCGAATCGCTTTCCGCAACAGCAGGGAATGACGGAGTTAAAACTCCATTGTTTGGTAAGGTGGGAGAGCTAAGTTCTACTCGTGAATGACTTGCAGCAATGGACCCACACCCTACCCGCTAGTCATGCCCCATGCTGTAAGGAAATTAGCCTCAACCGAGTCGCATCGGCTAAGTCAACTCAAGATTGGACTAACTAAGTTACATCATGTGTGTTTCAGGTTAAAAGCTGCTAAGTTTGACCCTAGGATTGCTAAGTCCGGACAAGGTCTAATCAGGTTGCATGCATCCCAGCTTGGCAGAGTTGAGGCAAATCTGGTGTAACAAGGACCTCGTTAATTCTGACTTCCCATCAGATTGAGTATGTCGAGTAAGTTCGTGGCTAGGTTGCCTTATGCCAAGGTTGCCCTGTGAGTAAGCAAAGGTAATAGTCCACAAATCTCATTCTTGGAACCCATGTAGCTTCGAAATATCTAATTCGGGGAGATTATACTAATTAGGGTGACACGAAGCCTAAGGCGAAATAACCTCCTAGTAACATTCAATCAGGCAACGGTATTAGCTGATGACTTCTTCCCTTGGGCTTTTCGCTTTCATGCTATCTTAAGTGATAGTTTCTATTTTAATTTCACTTTATAACTGATATCTCTATTTCATAATACTTGTGTTAGTTATTGGAATTGATTCTCAAATTATATACTCAGCAGTTATCCTGTATAAACACTTA
The DNA here is from genome assembly GCA_021015155.1 of Magnolia officinalis. Lineage (NCBI taxonomy): Eukaryota > Viridiplantae > Streptophyta > Magnoliopsida > Magnoliales > Magnoliaceae > Magnolia > Magnolia officinalis. Next base: position 28,179,799 of record JAJHSJ010000015.1, read on the forward strand.
CACGATGCACTTGAATATCTTCTCATACTTGTGAATTGTTGCGGAACTTGAATTTCTACATTTATTAGTGGAAAACTTCACTTATATATGTACATCCAGACTTAGGATGTAACTTGATTGATTGTGATTATAATGGACTCTTGACCTAGTGGTCATTTTTGCCTAATGGATTAAATGGAGTTTCATTGTAGACTTACCATCTTGTGGGTCGTTGTGCCTATGTGGCTATTGGGAATAATCCCTTTTATCGCATTCCTTAAAGGACTATTTGTCCTCCGTGGCTTTGATTTGATATTTACCCTTTGTCACTATGATTTGATACGTGTCCTATGTGGCTTCGATTTGATTGCCCTATTGAAAAGGGCGAGCTCTCAGTCCTAGGGGGGGTTGAATAGGACTATGCCAAATAAAAAATAAATGTGGAAAATAAATGCAAATAGCTGAAACAAATAGCAACCTCAAATGCAATAGTATTGAGAGGTTGATACAAACGTTGTTCAAAGGACAACCTTACACCAAAAACCAAGGTTTATGGTAGGACAATCTGATTTCTTGAACGCAGTAAGAATAAAAAACTCAAACCAATGCAAGGAGCAATAGAAACAAATCTACCTATTACAACATTCACCACAAATACATGAAATAAATACAAGCATTCACCACATACAAACCACATATATCATCACCATCCAAACTCTAAGAATTATATTGGTTCGGTGTGTACACCAACTGTTCTAAAACAGCCACACCTACTCCACTCCCGATAATCACAACCCACGTGATATTGGCTTTCACTATGAAAGAAGGTTTTCAAAGGTTCACCTTAAAACCTTTACAATTGCGTTTTCAATGGGCTACCACAATTAAAAACCCCACGCTGAGATTTTCTGGCTATCTCAGTCAAAACTACAATGGAGATTTTCCGGCAATCTCAAAAACCAAAAGCTGTAATTAAAAATACTTATCTGTAGAGTTTCTTTTATGTAGCCTGGAAGAACCGCTTCTTGATGATGAAGATGTCCAATGTTCAATCACTCAAATGGAAGGGTTCTAGGTCTAAATGATTTTTAAATTAAATCAACTTTGGACTACTTTGATTCAATTTCTTCAATCTCAAAAAGGGTAGAACAGAATTCCTTTTTATCAAATCAGAATGAAGTAGCAAGAGATCAAGAAATTAGAAATCAAAAAGCTATAAAAAGAATCTTAAATTATCATATAATAGCTTAACAATCACGGGGACTTCTCTCAGAGTGGTGGCTTGAATTGGTTTGGAATGAATGAAAAAAGCTGAGAAAAGTCCTCTATTTATAGGCTGAAAAACGGTTCCCTCGACTGGTCCTGGGAGCAACCAAATTTCAAAAATTCTGGCGCGATCGGATAAACCTGACCCTCGACTGGTCGAGTGGGGCTTAAAATAGTTGCTGGAGTTCGAGTCGAGTCAGTCTCCACGAACGGTCGAGCAGGGTGCTCAACTAGTCGAGGACTTACCAGAAAAATCTAAAAATTTAAATTTAAACATGGACTGGTCGAGAAAAACCCTGAACTGGTCGAGCTAGTGCCTAGACTAGTCGAACATTAACTAGGACTAGTCGAAGCAAAGCCTATAGAAAGCACAATGACCCATTTTAAATATGCAATATAAATGACCTAATCCTAATGTCTTTCTAGGGTCATTTATACCTCAAATGTTGAACATTGAACTTGTCGCTTTGGTAGATCCAGTAGATCTTCTTCTTGAAGTACTTGAAGCTTGATCTTGTACACTTAAAACTTGAACATTTTCTTGACCATGAAGTGTACTTGAACTTGATCTTGAACTTGATCATGTACTTGAGTTTTGTCTTTGAACTTGAATATGAACTTTAACTTGACCTATGAGCTTGATGAAGCACTTGAAGTTGATATAGGACTTGAAGGTGAACTTTCCATCACTTGAAGAAGTCCATCATACCTAAGTGGTTTGTCACTACAAAATTAGACAATATAGGGTGCTAGACATACAACATAGCACTTACACCTAGGAGGCTTCAATTGCATATTTTCCCTAAGCGGCTTGATAGATTATTTTTATATAACTTTGCGATTGTAAGTTCCACTTGTTCAAGTTTCTAGGGTCATTTATACCTCAAATGTTGAACATTGAACTTGTCGCTTTGGTAGATCCGGTAGATCTTCTTCTTGAAGTACTTGAAGCTTGATCTTATATACTTGAAACTTGAACATTTTCTTGACCATGAAGTGTACTTGAACTTGATCTTAAACTTGAAGTACCACTCGAACTTGGTCTTGAACTTGAATATGAACTTTAACTTGACCTATGAGCTTGATGAAGCACTTGAAGTTGATGTAGGACTTGAAGGTGAATTTTCCATCATTTGAAGAAGTCCATCATACCTAAGTGGTTTATCACTACAAGATTTGACAATACAAGGTGCTAGACATACAACATAGCACTTACACCTATGAGGCTTCAATTGCATATTTTCCCTAAGCGGCTTGATGGATTATTTTTATATAACCTTGCGATTGTAAGTTCCACTTGTTAAACTATGATTGACCACTAGTTGAGGAGGTTACCATTAAATATCATAATGTTGGAGTTTCATGAGCCGGGGTGGTGGTATGGGACACTATGCGCGAGCTATCAGCTTATGTTGGGTGACGAACCCCCAATAGTGACCTTTAAGCTTTCTTAGATTGGTTGCTTCCATATTGGAATAATAATGGTTGGGATAATCATGCATTCATGGCACTTGGCCGTTATTGGGTGCCTGGTTGACTATTTGAAATATCAGTGCATTATTAGAATGACCCTTTTTGCATTTTGAATGAGTCGACTGTTAGAAAGACCAATTCTCTTACATGAATGGACTGACTATTTGAAAGGTCCATTCTCTTATCATGAATGGGTCGAATATTTGAAAGACCCATTCCCTTACATGAATGGACTGACTGTTTGAAAGGTTCATTCTCTTACATGAATGGGTCGACTTTTTGAAAGATCCATTCTCTAGCAAATTGAATGAGTTGACTATTTGAAAGACCTATTCTTTTGCTTAAATGAACCGAATGTTTGAAAGGTTCATTCTCTTACATGAACATGTCGACTATTTGAAAGATCCGTTCTCTTGCAAATTGAATGAGTCAACTATTTGAAAGACCCATTCTTTTGCTTAAATGGACCAATTGTTTGAAAGGCCATTCTCTTATCGTGAATGGGTCGACTATTTGAAAGACCTATTCCTGTGTATGAATGAGTTGACTATTTGAAAGACACATTCTCTTGCACAAATGGACCGACTGTTTGAAAGGTCAATTCATTTGGCCAATTGGATGAGCATCCCAGTTGATATGCATTCACACATCCATACATTTAAATAAAATCGCATCATGGATTGTTTTATATGTTTTCTTGTTTAAAATTATGCTCAACTAAACAGTGGTGTGATATCTTGGGGGAATTCACATTAAGTCGGCTACTCATCCTTTAAATATAAAAGTGTATAGGTAGTGCAGGTGGTTTAAATGATCCGCATGTTCAGGTTGATGAGGAGCAAAGTACAAATACCAAGGATGTATGGTCGTATCTGACCAAGAGTAGCTGCATGATCTTGCAGTTCAAGACTAGTTGCAATTTATTTTGTTTCGTATGTTAAATTATTTCATTTTGTAATTGTGAGTATTAAGACATTGGTTTCTACAAGCCCTATGGGCAGCTGCTCGTATATTCTAAATGTGTATGCAAATTTCTTTTATGCTTGATTTGTTAATTTTTCGCTAAACTGCTAACTCTGAAAAAGAAAAGAAAGGAAAAAAAAAAAGATATACGTGTGTTCGTAACCGTTTCGGCCAATCGTATTCAGTTACGTATGATCTGTACGGATACGCATGGTGTGCCCAAGATTTCCTGCGGATATGTACGGTGAATCCTTAAAAAATGGAATCATAACGTATCAATTGTAATCTAACGTTATTGAAGCAGTCAAGAGGAGAAACGACCGAGCTCAGATGGTTATCTGACATAAGAGAGAGCGATCAAGTTTGCACGGTTGCGTGACAGGTAGCGAAAGGAGAGATAAGGGAAGCAAAATGTGGGAAGCATCCAGAAGCCAAGTAGTGGAGAACGATTATGATAACCATCAGAATGTGAGAAGGATCTAGAACAGCTTGATTAGAGCTATAAATAAAGGAAGATTACAGTAAAGCAAATTGTCTTATACTAAACCCAAACAAACTAAACATATCTTTCAATTATCCTTTCAATTTATCAGTCAATTTACATTCCATAGTGTAATCCTTTACTTTTTCTATTGAGTCAATTACATTTCTTACTGTAATCATTTACTTTTCCTCCTATTGATTTACATTCCTTAGCATAATATGCAGTAGTAGTATAATCTTTAGTTGTAATTGGAGCTACGCTTGCACCCTGAGCTTCATTCAATCATCGAAAATGTGTCCTTCAGCAATTCACAGCGACCAACTGTAAGGGTTTCTTTCTCATTCCATTTAATTTGTATTGAAAAGTCCTTTCATACAGAAGGAAAAGGAGTAACCCATCATCAGAGGACGAACCCCACCCTCTGAATATCGCCAGATTCAATTTACACATTGAGCGAGTGGCCGAATAGGCGACCGATCTCGGTCATACACTATGTGTTTGCCTATCTTAGCACTCGGGGTCATTGTTGTTCAGTTTGAATTAGAGTCGTAAATCCAATTATGGCACGTCCGCACACTATGTGAGAAAACAACAACGAACAATTTTCTGGCACGCCCGGTGGGACCTTATCTATTAACTACCGGTTTGAACTTTGCTAAAAATGCAGAGGAGAACTGCCTGAATTGCTGGGGGCGAACCCTTAACGCCGACTGCGCCACCTCTAGGGGAGGACGTGTCGATCCATGTGCCTCCTAAGGCTTCAAATCCAAATACTAACCTAATCGAGAATCGGGATGGATCATCTACATCTCGAGCCGTATTTCCAGACGAGTTATCAGTGGTGCTTTAGGATGTACAGATGGTGCATGAGTATGGAAGAGCCCAAGCTAAACAATTCCGCATCTAGGTCAAGACTACCAATCGTTATATGGCCAGTCAAATTGAGGTCATGCAACATTTGTTGGTTGTAATAACAGAGAGGGCACGGTTAACACCACAACACATTGTCAATGGAAGCTCAGTCGGCAATGCAGCTCCATTACCACCTATACCACCGTTGCAACGTAATCCACCACCGATTCCTCCAGTGGATGTCAGGAACATGCCATCTCCCATGGAAGTTAGGAAACCTGAGCGGGAGGTCATGAATTTCGCACTTGATAATAGGAATCACGGACCACTAGCTAGATTTAATCCACGACAGGGCCTCAAATTTCCTGACAATCTACCGATTTGGTCTGAATCATCCAATAGTTGAACCTTAGCGGGTTAACCGGGACCAGTTAGTACAACTTGGTCAAGAGGTTGTTGGCCAAGTACTTGGTCATAACACCATTCCTGTGTACCACAAGCCCTACCCTGAATGGGTAGATCAGTAACATCCCTTGCCGAGAAATTATCGACCAGAGTTTGCCCTGTTCTTGGGTGAACCTGGTCAATCAACCATTGAGCACGACGAATATTTCACGATGCAAATGTGGTGAATTGGCTAACAATGATTACCCTAAATTACAATTGTTCGATCACTCATTGACTGTTGCAGCCTTCACCTAGTATTCAAACCTACAGCCATATTTAGTACACACTTGGTAGGAAATGGAAGAGAAATTACATGCTCAATTCTTCTTCAAAAACCAGAAGATAATCATGGCTGATCTTGCACGATTCCGACAATTGCCAAGGGAATCATGCGAGAGTTATATTATGCGATTCAAGAGGACAAAGAGCCGCTGTAAAGTGGTTATGACTGAGGCTAAATTTGTGTAACTCGCACAAGACGGACTAGCATATAAGCTCCATAAAAGTTCATAGGCACAGAGTTTATCGATTTATATAACCTGACTAGGAAGGTTTCTCGTTATGAAGAACTCCAACAGGAAGGGGCTAGGCAAATGAATTCATCATTGGGGACATATTACAATGACCCTAATTACAAAATTTTGATTGCCGAAGTAGTGGCTAAGAAGCCATTGGTATGTGCAGTATTGGTAAAAGTGGAATCGACCGCTTCCACCACACAAAAGGCTCAAAAGGTTTATACCTTTGATATTACCCGAGCTGGAGGAATATTTGATATCTTGTTGGCTGGAAAAATTATTAAAGTCCAAATCAACCATTAAGTGCCTCCGACTGACGAATTACAAAGGGTCAAGTACTGCAAATGGCATGGATCTCGATCACACTCAACTAACAAATGTGTTATTTTTTGGAACGTCATTCAGAACCATATTGACTATGGGCTATTGAAGTTCCTAGAAAAGAATAAGGAAGCAATGCTAATCAACACTGATCCATTTCCAGCTAATATGGAGGTGAACATGGTCATTGCCAACCTAGGGACCATCCAAAGCCGAAGATTAATCTCAGCTCCAATGATCCACAGAGAATGTCTGGCCGACCTGTATAAGGACGTCGCAGGATTCCTCGTCCTCAAGATGATCGGTTAGTCATTGTCTGCAGAAGACACCAAGGTCCTCGGATCTACGACTGATGTGCTTGGGAAATTGTATCACGACTAAGGGATAACAATGACAATTTTGACTGTTATCAGTCGACACAATCAGCCCCCAATCACTGTTTGCGATGGGGACCTCCTTTGTCAAGGATGGTCAAACCTCCTAATACACGAGAGAAGATATGAAAATGGGTCGTTCACCCAAAGTTCTCAATGATACCGGAAGCTTTGACAAAGACCCGGAAATGTCAGTGGCAAAGTCAAAGGGCTAGTGTGAGGAGAGAAGTGGAAGGGGAAGAAACACTCCTTCGACTAGAGGCTAAATTGCCCCATCCCTTTTGGGAGGTTCTTGCTTTTGATGAGAGATTGGCAGTAAATACGGTCGAAGTTATGCAACCAGTTGCAACACAAGAGGACCTAAATACCCTTAACAACACGACTTGGTTAGAGGACCTCAAAGAGGAAGATAGTTGCGGTAACTTGTCAGATTATCTCAGTGAAGACTGCTTTCTGACAAAGGAGTGGCTAGCCAACGAACTCTCGTCGACCGTAGACGTCCTAGAAAGTTCCTCACCTGTTAACCTTTCCACCGAACCCGCGGCTAATGAATACCCTAGTCAGATTGAAGAAATTGGATTTAAAACACTAAGGGGCCAAAGTTCAAGTGGGAAAATTGTGTTTGGTTTGTTGCCGCCAGTAATGTTTCATTGTAATATAGTTTTCACATTGTCATCCATCTTTCAGGCAAGGCCCACTCAACCAAACACAATGCCTAGAGATGTGGAGGAATATGCTCCTCTAGTAATCATACAATATGCTTCTTTCCAGTTGGAAGAAGGTAAGGAAGATGAAACCAGGGTGGATAAGGCATCACATGTCGACACGCTCACCGTCACGGCCATGAGTGCATCTGAAAGGGTGATTATCGACAAAACCACTAGCGACATGACGCAACACCGTAAGCCGTTGTACATACTGGCCCATCTGAATGGATGCCCTATTACCATAATTTTAGTTGATAATGGGGCCATAGTGAATTTATTACTAAAGAGAATGTTGGGCAAGTTAGGAAAGACCACAGTTGATTTGATTCCATCTGAAGTGACCGTCAGCAATTTCGCTGGCCACATCATGAATACACGGTGTCTTACCGGTTGATCTAAGCATGGGTACCAAGACAGTTTTGGCGTCATTTTTTGTGATAGATACTTCATCAAGCTATAATGAACTATTAGGAATGGATTGGATCCATTCTTTTGCATGTATCACATCCTCTCTCCATTAGTTCGTGATTTTTTGGAATTAGGACAAGGTCGAACTAGTCTTGGCCGACGATAAACCTTTCTTGGCTACATCGAATGCCAATGAAGCTTATTACTGTGGAGGGGAGGTAGGGCCTATTAGACTCACTGGGAGGAATAAGTGCGGTCGTCCTACAAGGATCACAGTTTATATATATATATATATATATATATATATATATATATATATATATATATATATATATATATATATATATATATATATATAAAAACCTAGATAGCATTGTGCAAGCCATCCCAGAAGTCACCCGAGCCAATGATGCTCAGTCGAAGGATATTGTCCTCTATCGGCTGACCTCTCACTATGTTATTGAAGAGGTCCCATAATTAGGACGTCAAAGACCAAGGTATGTGGGGCCAACTTCACGGCCAGAATAAAAAGGCTTGAAGAAAGCCCGAAGGAAGCCGATGATAGTTGTTTTGGGAATCTGGCTGAATTAGAGAAAACGGTCAAGGAAGACAGCTTTGGGTTTGAAGAACTCTCAAAAGAAAAAGAAGATGTTCAACCATAGGTCCAGGATCCACCGGTCGAAATCAACGGATTAGGTAATATTATAAGAAATAAAGCACGATTGGTTGTACAAGGGTACACTTAAATTGAAGGGATTGACTATGATGAGACCTTTGTATCAGTTGCTCAACTTGAATCCATCAGGTTATTTATTTCCATTACATGCCATAAAAATTTCAAAATATACCAAATGGATGTCAAAAATGCCTTCTTGAACGGTGACTTAAATGAGGAAGTGTTTGTAGAACAACCAAAAGGTTTTGAAGATCTCAAACTTCCTAATAATGTATACCGTCTTAAAAAGGCTCTGTATGGCTTAAAACAAGCCCCGAGAGCATGGTATGAAAAACTAACCAAATTTCTGCTTAGTCAAAACTTTAAAACGTGAAGTGTTGATAAAACCCTATTTATCAAAAAATATAATGAAGATATATTGATTGTTCAAATATATGTAGATGATATTATCTATGGATCAACAAGTACTAACTTTTCCTCTAAGTTTGCATATTCGATAAAAACAAATTTTGAAATGAGTATAGGTAGTAAACTAAGTCATTTCCTTGGTCTCCAAGTGAAATAGCTTAAAGATGAGATATTTATCTCTCAAACCAAATATACGAAGAATCTTCTAAAGAAATTTGGCTTTAAGAATGGTAAAAATTTTCAAACACCCATGACTACAACACTCAAACTGTCTAAAGATGATTCAGGTAAAAGTGTTGACCCTCGTCTTTACCGTAGCATGAGTTGTACACAATGAACATCTAAGATACTCGGGGGAATTTTCTCCTCTAAATCTAAAGGATGGCTGGCTAAAAAATCAGCTATGGCTCGTCCTTTCACTGCTTTATGTGGCACATAATGTAAATCAAACTCAGATAAAGCCAACACCCATTTACCGATTCGGCCACTTAAAATCGGTCATTTTAACATATACTTCACTAACTCGGTGATTGCTATTACATTTACTTTTTCGGCCAACAAATAATGCCTCAATTTAGTAGCTGCGAAGTACAATGACAAGCATAATTTCTCCATGGCCGAATACCGTCTTTCGGCATTGAGTAACATCCGACTCAAATAGTAGACTTCCTGCTCCTTCTGCATGTCATCATCTTGTCCTAGGAAAGCTCCAATCAACCCTGTTGAGGCTACGATGTATAACCTGAGTGGCTGATTTTTTATAAGGGCATCAACAGAGGTGGCTTCATAAAATATTCCTCGATTCTATTGAAAGCCAGCTGGTGTTTCGCTTCCCACACAAATTCGGTTCCCTGTTTTAATTTCAATAATGAATAAAATATGTTAGCTTTACCTGCACAGTTGGATATAAACTGCCTCAAGAAATTGACATATCCCAAGAACTTTTATAATTCAGCCATGTTTTCTGGTGGTCGTGCATTGATCACGGCCTGAGCCTTGTTCTGATCGACTTCAATCCCTCTTTGATGTACCAAGAATCCTAAGAAATTATTGGTCGAAACCCCGAAGGTGCATTTTAAAGGGTTCATCTTTAATTTATGGAGCCTCATCCATTGAAAGGACTTGCGCAAGTGGGCCAGATGCTCGTCAACATCGGTCAACTTGACTACCACATCATCCACATAGACCTGCATAAAGTGGCCGATCATATCATGGAAAACGGCATTCATTGCCCTTTGGTATGTGGCCCCAGCACTCTTCAACCCTAAGGGCATTACTGCCTAACAATATGTTCCCAAAGGCCCTAAACATCTAAATGTTGTTTTCAACACATTATCTAACGCTATATAGATTTGATTATATCCAAAATGCCCATCCAAGAAGAACACAATCCTGTGTCCAGTGGCCTGATCGATAAGCTGATCGGCCACCAGCATGGGATATTCATATTTTAGCATAGCTAGATTTAAATTTTTGAAGTCAATACAGACCCTTAACTTATCATAATTTTTCATCACTAGGACCACATTTGACATCCATTCAACATATTTGATTGGTCAGATGAAACCGGTCTTTAAGAGTCACTCAATCTCCTCTTTGATCTTGAGAGTGACTTCGATCGTCATCCACCTAGCCGGTTGCTTATATTAAAATTGTGGGTAAACCGCTACTCGTGAAGTAAGGAGATATGTCCAACTATCCTAGGGGGGTGAATTGGACTTTTCAAATTTTACTAATTCTTTTTGCAGGCACTTACTTCTAATTACATAAATGGAGAAATTTAGACTAGAATAAGTGTGCAAACAAAATCAGGATAGTGATATACATTGTTGTGGCAAAATATCAAACATGTGTTGTGTAGGAATTAAGTAAAGTATGATGAATAGTTAATTAATACAAAACATGAAGTAAAGCATTCGACACATTACACGACGATATATAGTGGTTCGGCTATGTGCCTACTCCACTCTCGACTGACCCACTTTCTCCTAGAGTGTGCCAGATTTTACTATCCAATAGTTTTAAATCAAGTTAACCATAAATCTTTACAACCTACACAAGGTTACCATAATTGCCTACATAAGGCACTTGATAAGCCCTACACAAGAACTACAAACCAATCTTACACAAGGACACTATATGTACTCTCCTGTCGAAGGCCTACGAAATGACTTAGCTAGTTTGAGGAATGAGAAACTTTAAATCCCATTCCTACACAAGGAAAGGTCTTCAAACACAATGGACTTAGGGTACTTACATAAAAGTGAGTGAGCCCCATTCAGTACAAATGTCGAAGATCTTCTAGGTTGTTGAAGATTCTTGAGCTCCCTTGAACTACGACCGATCGTAGATGCTCCAATGCCGATGTCGAGGTTGGTAGGTCAGGGGTTTTGGGTAAATCATATCTAGTTAATAATGGGTCTTTATGAGCTATAAGGGATTCCCCAAACTGAGCATTCAATGTATCCAACATAGAGATTTGCCTTTAAGATGAGTTGTTGGAACATCAATGAATGTAGGAGTTCATAGTTCAATCCAAGCAATAAGTTTCACAATGTTGCATTTAAGAATGGATTGAATGATGAAGTCCTATGAGGAAAGAGGGTTGGAGAGGGTGTGTAATAACTCTAGCAATTTCTCTTTTAGAACTCTCTTGTTTTCTCACTAAAGAACCCTAGAATCAACCCTCCAGATTTATAGACAAAAATCCCAACGGTTATAAAATGGGCAGAAAACTGACAGGTTCGATGTCATCGAACCATCTTCAATGTCATCGGAACCCTGCACAAAGATTTTCAAGTCGGTGCTGGACAATTTTTGTCCAATGCCATCGAGTGCCCTTCAATGTCATCAAAGGAGAGGTTCGATGTCATCGAAGGATGACTCGATGCCATCGAGATTTTCATTAAGAATACTTTGAGGTTGCTAGACAATCAAGGGTCATTTACAATGCCATCGAATCAGTCAAGTTTAAATTCCATTCTTGCTAGACTGATGATGAGCTTTCGCGATGTCATCGAGGTCATGTTCGATGTCATCGAAATTCAAATTTCGATGTCATCAAACTTGCTTCGATGACATCGAGAGTTTCATGTTTTTCTTTGTAAACTCTCTGGACCAACATGTCCCATTTACAATGTCATCGAAAATTATGTTTATCATCAAAAGCTTGTTGGAGTGTTTTGAGTTATTTACAACGTCTTCGAACATTAAGTTTCGATGTCATCGAACCTCCTTTGATGTCATCGACAGAAGCATAATTTTTAGTTGAACTTTCAACTCCAAAAGCTACAAGTTTAGGCCTTTTAACATAACTTCCTAAGGGGTCTTCCTACATAGTTTTAGGCAAGTATGGACCATGATTAAGGAGTTTATTACCTAAGGGGGTTTTGTTAGGGTTGTGAGGCTTAAATTACCTTTGATATGTACTTTGATCCTCTCAACTTGATGAGTCTTCAAACTTGTAATCTTCTTCTAGGGCTCACTTGACTTTAAGACTCAACCTTCATGTTAATTGACAAACAAGGGCACTTTCAATCTCCCCCTTTGTCAATTACGTGACAAAATACCTAACAAACCCTAAATACTCTATACAACTCAAGATTACATGACCTGAAGATATAAATTACATTCCTTTACAAATAGGACAGTTACATAAGTGTTACTCAATGAATCATGACTTGAGTTGCTCCCCCTTTCTTCCCGCATCACCATTAACAACAAAAAGATATATGTAGAGCTGGGAGTTATGTTTCTCCCCCTTTTTATCAGTGATTGGCAAAGGGATTAGCATTCATAACATTCAATCCCAAGCAGTTATGGAATCACTAAAGTTGGAGAATTATAAACACACATGCATAGGGAGATAAACATCAAAAGTAGATGAATCATACGTAGAGCTGGGCATGTCTGACCCGATCCAGTGGATCTGACCCGATCAGACCTAATCCGAACTGAACCGAAGGCCTGAATCGATGCGGTTCGAGTTAGATCGGTCAAATCCGACCGTTCAAAGGATCAAGTTCGGATCGTGGTCAATCCGGACCAATCCGAACCGAATGGACCCGATCCGATCCGATCCGGAGTGATTCAATGGTGAAAATCAATACTTCTACTTTTTCCTGTGGTATGGTCCACTTGAGGTTTGGATATGCATCAATTTTGGGTTCAACCACTAAAATGATCTGGAAAAATGAATGGACGGCTTGGATAAACCACATGCATTCATGGTGGGCCCCAATAGAGTTTACTCAGTATGATAAAAGAGCCCAACTCTAATATCTGCTATAGGTCCGTGTCGTGCGAAGACGAAAGACGAGTACTGATGCTCCTCGAGCTCCGAGTTGTACGGGTTCAATGGAGATCAAAGTTATATGGGCCCCACGGTGATGTATTTATTATATCTACACCGTTCATATATTTTTAGAGATCATTATAGAGCATTATCCAAAAAATGAATCATATCCAAAGATCATCTGGACAACACCACAGATAGCAGCAGAGATAATGATTTTCACCGTTAAACAATTCGTAGGGCCCACCATAACGTTTATTTTCCATTCAATCTGTTCATAAGGTCACAAAGACATGAATTAAGAGGAAAAACAAATTTCAAATTGATCCAAAACTTTTGTGACCCTAAAAAGGGTTTCAATGGTAGACGTTCAATCCCCCACTGCTTTTTTCAGTGTGGTCCACTTGATAGTTAGATCTGTCTTAATTTTCGTCTCAAGCCTTAAGACGAGCTCGCCAAATGGATGGACGGTTTGGATATAACACATACACCATGATCAGACCCAAAGAACTTGTTGACATCAATTAAGCAATGCACAGGCACAGCCGCACTTTCGTGCACAGCACGTCAACACAGTTGCACTTTCATGTTGTGCACATCAACACAGCTATGTAGACACGTGTCATGCAAAGACGACCTGTGTAGCATCTGTCTGCCTAAGTAGAGGTCAGCTAATCCCACGTGCCTGAATAGCCACTCCTGTACAAGTACCAACACGTGCAAATATTAGATGTGTACTAGATCCAAATCGTCCAATGGGATGGCCCAAAGATATGATCTCATGGAACTGATAATCAGGCCTTCTTTCTTATTAGTTAAGGAACAAGTCTGATGTCTTTTCAACGTTTGTTTAAGGATCCATTCTCATACATTTGATCCAACAGATAAGGTAAAATAAATCATTTATCGCATTTATATGTTGAGTCCCACCTAATGAACGGCTTGGATCTATCATCTTTATAATGCCTTGTTGATGCATGTGGGCCTGGTCTAGTGTTGTAATACATGCGCGTGTGAGATTAGCCAAACCTTCGTATGAAGAATTTTGAAGTCGATAATGCATGAGGACATGATAATGTCCTGATGCACCACAGCTGTGTAGACACGTGTCGTGCAAAGACGAGTGGAGAGCGCCTCGAGCTCCGAGTAGTACGAACAGCTCAAATGAGATCAAAATTACATGGGCCCCACAATGATGTATTTATTACATCCATACCATTTATCCATTTTTCGTGATCATTTTAGAGTATTTTTAAAAAAAAAAAAAAAAAAATCATATCTTAAGCTCAAATGGACCACACTGAAAATAGCAGCGAGGATAATGATTTTCACCGTTAAAAAATTCGATCCGAATTGTACCCAACCCGATCCGACTCCGTTTCCCTGAACGAGTCAGACTCGGTTCAAGTCAAATGTCCCGAACTCGCTCCCGGATCGGATCGAGTTCGAGTCAGCCCATGTAGATTTCAGACCGAATCGAGTTGGACCCAATCCGATCCGACTCGGTCCGATGCCCAGCTCTAATCTTACATATAAGAGAATTAGTGCAATAAAACAATCCATCATACTAGCAGCAATAATCAAATAAGAGCCCAAGCTTGGCTATTTACCAATAATCCAAAAAAGATAGCCCAAGCATGGATATAGTATCCATAAGTATATAAGACCAACCATACCCACAAAAGATATCTATCTGAAATGCACTACAAGCTTGGGGCATCCAAAAAGATACATAAGCCCCAAACAAGACAACATGGTATAGCATGGCTAAAGGACTGAAGACTAGGCAACGGGACCGTCCTCGCGCGTAACAATGTCGTCATGGCCACAAGTAATATGATCGATGAGTCGTTGTGTCGTCCACTGGATGGACATTGTCACGACCCTAAATCTAGTGTTGGTAATCCATGATTACTAGACACCAAATTTTGGTTGACAGCCTCTGTAGAACTCCGATTTTGGGACTTCCAACTATCACCTACTAAGTCCCATAAGCAGGGCTCCACGAGGAGGATTTCTGAAGGTAAAGACAACAAACAAGTATCATTTCTCAAACTTTCATCATATACATGTATCATTTCTCAAACTTTCATCATATTCAACATATATTACTGTGTACAACTGAGCACATCAAGGCAAAACCAAAACATAAACCATGTCATATTTACTATACCATATTCAGGGTATTACAAAAAAATATATACACCGATATGTACAAAACAAAAAGGACAATTGGAGTCTGTAAGCTCTACTCCTGCAGCTCCCTACTCTCACCTGTAAAAAAAAAAAAAAAAAAAAAAAAAAAAAAAAAAAGGAAAGCTTGATCTACTAAGCCTAGTGAGTGCGTGTGTGCAATGAAAATACATGTTTCATGTCATGCTCCTATAATGCACAGGCTTTCTGGCTCGATAACAATAAAATAAAGATACAATGCATACTCTTTCAACGTTTCCACAACTTTTCACATTTCTCAATTGGATCACCAGGGTCTAAAACAGAGGTGGGACTCGCATATGATTACTACCCACTTGTGTAGACTTTTCCACCGTGGTCAACTACAGAGGTGGGACTACATAGTTCACGGGCCGAACTAGTCTAACCCACTTGTGTTAAACCTTACTATCTGCCTAACAGCGAGAAGTAATAAGTCGCCTGACAAAATGATAGCGGACAATTTACGAGCTCGTCACACACAACCTATCTTTGCTTGCCCATAAGCAGGTCAGGTCAAACCTCTCAACCAATCGACACACGTCGGTGGGAGTCGCTACCTACTTTGGTATTTCAGCATTCCAGCGCTCTTTTCTTCCACCTGATCTAAGCATTGGTCGCTCCCAATGGTACCAGTCGAGGTTTAGGGACTTTCACCCACGAAACCTCTAATCATGTCCTGTCGACTTACACATTTCTGGTGTAGTGTCCAACTCAAGTTATAACAAAGTATGTTTCATCGCATTTACAATCACCATATGCATAAGTCCACGGACAAGCACGATATGTCATGGTTTTCAAGGCAAGCATAGGACGACCTTCCTCATGTGGTCTCCTCATACATTTAAGTTCCACATTTAAGTTCCTCATAAGGGTCTCATGTAATACATCATGTATCTAGACAGTTTACATACTCATCATAGACACATCGTGTGTCGTACCATAACCCACTATGATCACCATATCATGATATGAATCATTCACTCTCAAGCATACAATGATACAACAACTATGAATCACGCATATGATATGCACATGACTTAGCCAGTCTAACTCCAATCCGAGATTTATTCTGCTATAAGACATCATACTACAAGCATGCTTTTTCTCAAGAAGTAACTACATTAAAAGGATGAAGGATATTTCTTTGAAACAGTTTGTCAAACAGGTAGCGGGCGGACGTTGTAAGGGACAAAGAGATAACCCGTTTGAAATACGTATGACTTTCATCTCATCAGTCATTAATAACCTAGTCAACTAACTTATAAAATTCAGCCACAACCTTAAGAAAATCCAGCAATAACCTAACGAGTTTAAATCAGCAAAGTGAGTCTTCTATAGGGTTTTGAAAGAAAATCCAGTAATAACTTAACTAACTCTATCAGAAATTCCAGCAATAACCTAACCCTAAATGAAAATCCAGCAATCTATTAACCCTAAATGCAAATCCAGCGAAAACCTAACCCTAACAAAAAATTCAACAATTATTTAACCTTAAAATAGAAATTTCAGCAATCTTCTAACCCTAAATGAAAAGTCAGCGAAAACCTAACCCTAAAACAGAAAATCCAGCAATTACCTAACCTTAAAACAGAAATTTCAGCAATCTTCTAACCCTAAATGAAAAGCCAGCGAAAACCTAACCCTAAAACAGAAAATCCAGCAATTACCTAACCTTAAAACAGAAATTTCAGCAATCTTCTAACCCTAAATGAAAATCCAACAATTATCTAACCTTAAAACAGAAATTTCAGTATTCTTCTAACCCTTAATGAAAATCCAGCGATAGGGTTTTGAAGGAAACCTCAACGTACACATATATGTGCTCCTAATCTATGCACTCACCTGTAATTATCAGAGGTTTGGCTCTCAACCTCAGCTTCTCTTTCCTTTTCTTCTTCTTCTTCTTCTCAACTTCACACTCAACAAGAAAGAGTGCTAAAAAATAAAATGTTGCAAGAGGGTTTTCATATGTGTGGACTTGAAATTGGTTTTAAAGGGTTATGGGATGTTTTGTGTTGGTTTTGAAAAGTATAAGCATATAGTAGCAATATAACAATGTTATTTAAGTAGTTGGAACTAACGTATTCTAAGGAGTTTAAAAACATCGAGGTCATTTGAGTATATTTTCTCAAAATATACATGTACATATCTATGCATAACTTACAATCTGGGTGTCCTATTGACATGTCGTTTTCGTCATTAACTCCGTAACTTGACTACGGTTACAACAGTTAGGCTCTTGGACATAACAGATTTTGAAAACTCGATGGTGGGGCTCCGCTAGATAAAATAAGGACATAATTGTCATTTCTCAGATTGTTTAATTTTAAGTCCATATCTTAAAATTCGGACATCGGATTGAAATAAGACCTGCGGCTTGATAACAGAACAACATTATGATCAAGTCAAAACATTCTCGAGGCCAAAGGACCTATAATCAACGACTATCCAGTGTACAAACCAGATTTCGGGATCACGGGTCTTACAGACATGATCATATGCTCCATCCGGGACAAATGCTCGTCCTCACGGTCCAGGCGCTGAAGAATTTTGTCTGCCCGATCACGGTGACACACATGGCGCAATGTATGGGCAGAGTCAGGCGCACAAGGAACAATAGTAGGTCAGCACGGGGCATCATCCTCGTTCTGTATGTCTATCACTGTAGCATCCTAATCAATTGTAGCATCAATATCTGGAGTTGCAGAGGCACTCACGGTCGCAGGTAGCTCCTTAAGCCTCATCCTCCGGATATTGTCGTGCATTATTAGAGGTGGGTGGTAGCTTACACTCGCGGGACAGAAGACACATAAGATGTGGAAAGGGAATATAGGTCTCGCGAGTAGCCTGGACGACAATCGCTAGTTGGTGGAGGATGATAATTGGGAGACAGCGGAATCCAGTCACAACACTGTAGAGGATGTCCAACATGAACGGTGTCAGATCGACACGATTTGTACCATGAGGGTACACATTCGTGCCGAAGATGGCATGGAGTACTTGGTACTGACTTGTCATGTCGGTGGATTTGAGGGTGTTCTCGTCACGCCATGGTTTTTTCTTTCCATTGCACAAGAATCGTGTGATAGTGGACCAAACTGCAGAGGAGTCTGTGTCGTGGCTCCGAAAGCCAACGGGGGACAATGGAACACCAAATAGGTGCATGATGAGATCGGGGGTGACATGGGTGGTGGTCCTGTCAATGGTGATGTCGATGGAGGGGGGGTCGAGAACCGGAGAATGGCAATATGACAAAAAAAGATAGATGAGTTCAGCGCGTGTCACACTGCCAAATGACAAGACCCTACTCCAGCCGACGGCTTTAAGTAGGGAGTCGATCCCATACGAGTGGACGTAATTGACATCGATTTGTCGTTCGACTATGAGTTTACAGCGCAAAATTTTTTCCAACAATGGAGGGACAGTAGCGGGAGTGGTAGGGATAAATGACAGAGCTGCTGATTGGGATACCGAAGAAGTGGAAGGGGTGGCTTCCACCGGTGTCCCAGCCCAGGGCGGGGTGAGTGCTATCGGAGCCCTAGGTCGTCTCGAGATGAGTTTCTTTGCCTTCTTCGTTCGAGACAACTCCCTTTGCAATGGCACCTTACCCTTCGCCTTCGACATTTTGTGAATCGAAGGGAAACAAAAGATTTTCTAAGAAATACAACCCAAAAATGTGGATTTGACAAAAACCTAAAAGAAAATTGGAATAAAGAGGTGCAAAGGTTGTCTTACCATTATTCTTGAGGAGTGACCTTCGAGTTGGGAGGATTTGAATGGAGAAAAACTGAGTTGGAGGAGAAAGACACGGTGTGGCGCAGGGAGGTCGTCACCGAGATGGACAGTGAATGGGGAAGAAAGATCGGTGCACCTGGTTTTTAAACGAAATCTCGATACTTCGATGTCATCGAAGTTCAAAATTCGATGTCATCGAATGTCCTCCGACGACTCATCTTCCACAAGGACTTAGATGTCATCGAAGTGCCTTCAATGTCATCAAAGGTGACTTCAATGTCATCGAAGCCTAGACGGTCTGCTTTAATTTTCAGTTTTTTTAGCATGCTTCAACTCAAAATTAGAGATGTACATAAATATCTACCTATTATGCAAGATTTGTACACTCAATTTAGGACATACAAAATTCATAAAAATAGCAAACAAAGATAAACAAACATATATTTACAAAAAAATGTTTAATGAGGACAAAATTCCTCAGATATGACAGTTAAAATAGGTGGGTTGATAATGAAACTAGATTGCACATACCCCAATAGATTTTTGGAGGTCTCCAAATCTATTGGTGTCCAACAGTTTTGTTAGTATATCAACAAGTTGTCGCTTGGTAGGCACATAGTCCAACACAATGACGTTTTCTTCAACAAGTTCATGGATAAAGTGGTGTCGGATGTCTATGTGCTTGGTTCTAGAGTGTTGAACTGGATTTTTTGAAATGTTGATGGCACTAGTATTATCATAAAATAGTGTCATTGTGCTCTGTTCAATCCCATAATCCAGCAACATTTGATTCATCCAAAGAAGCTGTGCACAATAATTACCAGCTGCAATGTATTCGGTCGCGGCGGTAGATAGGGATATAGAGTTTTGTTTCTTACTACGCTAAGACACTAGAAAATTTCCAATTTAAAACAACCATCGCTGGTTGACTTGCAATCATGGATATTACCAACCCAATCGGCATCTGAATACCCTGTAATGGTAGTAGATGTGTCAAACGGGTACCATAGCCCAAAATCAGTAGACCCGGCCACATATCTAATAATTCTTTTAACAGCGGTTAAGTGTGATTCTTTCGATTCAGCCTAGAATCTAAAGCATGCCCCTACACTAAATGAAATGGCAAGCCGACTCGTTGTAAGGTATAGTAAGCTCCCTGTAAATTAATCTTTGATGGATCAAGGACACATGATATATTTGGGGCTAGAGTCATTTTGGTCGCCTCGAATGGGAATAAGCAGGAATTTTCTTTCCAACTAGAATTCGATTGTACTAACAATCAGGCCGAGTATGAAGCTATGATAAGTGGCCTAGAATTGTTATTGAAATTACGAGTAAAAGAATGTGACCATTATTGGAGATTCGCAATTGGTACTAAACTAGATAGAAGGATTGTTTAAATGCACCAGTCCATCCTTATTACCATATTATGCCTTAGCGGTCCAGTTACTCGACCAATTTGAAGAGGTCAAATTGATACATGTTATCAAGGAACATAACACGGATGCCAACGAGATGGCACAGTTGGCCGCAGGACTCGAGGTCTTGAGGGGATTGATTGGTCGGTTGATTACTGTCCAGAGAAAATCCTTGCCTTCTATATTTCAGAGGGAGGACGTAATGGAAGTTTGTAAGTGCTTATACTTAAGCACAATTAAGATTGTCAAATTTCGTAGTCCTAAAAGGAGCACAAGCACTCATGAAGATAAGCTTCGACAACTCATGAAGACTTCGTAAAGACTCGATCAACATCTCAAGCCTTTAATGCCTTGGTTCCAAAATCGGAACACTTTGTATGTGTCAATCATCAGGTGGTATTACCTTAGATTGACCATAAGTTAGGTGTATTTCACATAATATCACGATAACATATTATTCTTAGTAAAATACACTAGAGTTAGGCTAGCCCGACCTCATATTCGCCAGCCTAACTACCTTCAACCAGCTAAACCTTGGGTTCAGCCAACCCAACCTGTCCGCTTGGCCAACCCGAAGGATGTTCACTCAAGTTTCCAGCGAGATAAGATTTCGAATCTCATTCAGATTCGACCAGCCAAAGTTTTGAAAGATTTCATCACGCGAAATCCGAAGATCTATTGGAATGGCTAGCCGAATTTCCAATACCTTTGGCTATAAATAAAGGCTTTCTCTCACTCTTTCAAAGAACGAAAAATACAGATCCATCTTCTTAAGAAAAGAGTGAAAGTCCAAGCCTCCTTAAGCTATTTGAGCTACAATTCTTATATTTGATTTAGCTAATTCTATTCTCTTTCTCAAGTTTGTTTAAACTGTTTTCATAAAGTAATCCATACTCTACTTGAGATTTAGATAATCGAATTTGTAGCATTAGGGTATTGTTCATTTCATTGAAAATATATTAGATCCCTACATTCTTTTTGGACTAAATACATACACGGCTTCATCTATATCCCAAGAAAGAAGATCGCTGCATTCAAAGCTACAGTTACGTATTCGACTCGCCAATTGAAGATAAGTCCTGGTTTACTCTCATTTCTATTTGGGTTTTTCTGAGATAGCCTGAAAATCTCAGAAATGTTGTTTTGTAGTAAGCCCGTGAAAATCACACGGTGGGTTTTGTTGTGGTGAGCTCGTGAAAATCACACAGACTGTATAAGGTTGTTAAGGTGAACCTGTGAAAAACTTGAATAGTGAAAGCCAAAATTGTGAGGGTAGTAATTTTGGGAGTGGAGTATTTTGGAGTGGAGTAGGTGTGGAGTTAAACACCGAACCACTATAACTCCTTGCGCATTGTGATGATTGATTTCTTCTTTATATGCTTTCTTTGTAATTGATTTATTCTTTATGTGCTTTCTTCATGATTGATTGTCTCTTGCTAAGTTTGATATTTTGATCTCAAAGACATCGTGAAATAAGGTTGTCCTGCCTAAATCTTTTAGGTAAAAGTTGTCCTCTGAACTATTTGATATCAAAAAATCAATACTCTAAGCAATTGAGTATGTTTGTTTTATTATTCTGCATTGTATCTAAATATTTTGTATTGTCCTATTCATCCCCCTCTAGGACAGCTATAGCTCGTCCTTTCAAGTGGTATCAAAGCAGGTTGCTCTTTTTGGGATTAACATCCTAGAGCTAGATCCAGATCTATTGGAATATTAAATTTCAATAGTCTATCCATTTCCAAGCGACCTCCCTTTGATAGCTCAAACTATTCTTATTGGAAAGCAATGATGAAGATTTTCCTCAAGTCCATTGATGAAAGTGTGTGGCAAGCCACTATGACCCAATGGATCCCTCCTATGATAGAAGTAATAGCTAAAAATGAAACCATGTCCATGAAAGAAATAACATATACTTTTTGGATGACAATTCAGAAAAGTGAAAGTAGTGCAAATGCAAAAGCCTTTAATGTTATTACTTGTGTTTTATCACCGGATGAATTTAAAAGAATCATTTTTTGTGATACATCAAAACAAGCATGGGACATTCTCGAAATGACACATGAAGGGACTAACATTGTCAAAAAGTCTAAGATTCAAATCCTCACAACGAAGTTTGAGGAAATCCGTATGGAAGAAAATGAGTCATTCATGGACTTCTATACAAAACTAAATGAGATTGTTAACTCTATGTGGGGGGTCTTAGAGAAAAAGTCCACGAAAGCAAGGTGTGCGCAAAAATACTACGATCACTTCCTAACAGGTTCAATTCAAAAGTTACTGCTATTCAAGAATTGAGGGATACCGATGCTATGAAGGTTGAGGAATTACTTGGATCTCTACAAACCCTTGAGCTGAATTTCAAACCTTCTAAAACACAAGTCCATAGCCCTTAAATCTTCTAAATCTAAATCTAAATCCAAAGACAGAGATTCTAAAAATGATGAGAATGAGAATGATATGGCTATGTTGGCTAAAAAGTTTTATAATTTTTTTAAAAAATAAAAATAGATCAGATCTTCAAAAACCTTTTGACAAAAGAAAAGGAAACTCAAATGTTTGGAAATCAAAATCTAAAGACACCCAATGCTTTAACTGTTCTAAATTTGGGCATGTAGCTTCAAAATGTCCTAAGAAGAATAAATCTAGAAGAAGAGGCATGATTGCAACTTGGGATGAGTCATCAGAATTTGAATCCAATTCAGAAACTAACAAATCAGACCAAGAAACCGAGAAAGATCAAAAGGCCTTCATGACCATAGCTAGAATCACTTCCTCAAATGAATGTGAAACTTCTGACTATGAAACACCTAGAAGTGATTCTGAAAATAAAGATGATCTTCAAATCGCTTATGATGCCCTATATAAATAAAGTTGTAAGATTGTGGCTAAACTGAAATTTTAAAAAGAAAACTTTGCTAAATTGAAATTAGAACTTGAAAAATCGGTTTTGAAAAAATCTCATTTTTCTGAATGTTTTGAGAATACAAAACTAAATTTAAATTTGAAAATTTCTGAAATTTAAAATTTCAAAACTGAAAATGGGAATTTAAAATTAGAATTTACTTCCCTTTAAGACTTTAAAAGAATACTTAGATATACACACAAGGAAACCAGAAACTTGAAAAATTATTAACTGCATCTCGCGGAAGTAGTAACAAATCTGGTATGGGATATATCAAAGGTCACACAAAAAAATCTAAAAATTCTGCTCCCATATTTGTAAAAGGTGGATCTGCAAAGTTTAAAGGAGAAATATAAAGGAAGTAAAGAAGAATGAAAAATCCTTTCAAAAGTCTTCTAATTCAAAACATAATGCCAACTACCATAAAAATCAAAGGAGAAATAATAATCCTCCTCTAGCAGATAAGATAGTGGACTTGCTCAAAGAGTTCTTGAAATCCAACTCCAGAAATAACAAAGTAGAAACAAGAAAAACTCTTATTCCCAAACATAGCAAATAGTAAGAGATCCTCCTAAACCCAAAACTATAATGAAATGGGTTTCAAAAGATAAGTGTCTTATTATCCACACAGCTTTCAAAGCAAGTAGTCATTCAAGATGGTACCTGGATAGTAGATGTTCTAGAAACATGACAGGTGATAAGGAAATTCTATCAAACGTCAATCAAATCGATAGCGGCTCAGTTACATTTGGAGATGATAGCAACTGCAGGATCATCGGAAGAGGTAATGTAAAACTTCCAAATCTACCTATCTTTAAAGATGTACTATATGTTGAAGGTTTAAAACATAATTTGCTGAGCATACCTCAAATCTGTGATAATAGTCATTGTGTAAAATTTTCATATCGCGGATGTGAGATAATCAACAATCAATGTCATATAATACTAAATGGTCGAAGAACATCTGAAAATTGTTATATCATTGATGACTATTGCTCTACAAATCACTCTTGTTACATGGTCTAAACAGATAAAACTGAACTTTGACATCAACGTCTTAGACATGTAAACTATAGAGACATATATAAATTAAGCAAGAGAGATCATCTACGTGGTCTACCCAAATTGAAAAAGGTAGAAAATAAAGTATGTGGTGCCTATCAAATAGGCAAACATATTAGTAGTCACAAAAAGGTGAACTCTTTAGCCACTACTAGACCGCTTGAACTACTCCATATGGACTTAGTTGGACCAACTCGAACAGAGAGTAGAGGCTGAAAGAAATATTTTATAGTTATAGTAGATGATTACACTAGATATTCATGGGTAGCCTTCTTAAGAGAAAAGTCGGATGCTTTTGACGAAGTCAAAAAGTTAATTAAGCACATCCAGACTGAAAAAAGACTTTTTGTAATCAGAATAAGAAGTGACCATGGTACTGAATTTGAAAATAGCAATTTTAAGAAGTACTATAATGACCATAGAATATTACATGACTTTTCTACTCCTAAAACTCCTTAGCAAAATGGCATTGCTAAGAGGAAAAACAGAGTTATTCAAGATATAGCTAGTGTTATGCTAAATAGTCTAAAATTAGCTTAAAAATTATGGGCTGAAGCTGTTAATACTGCTTGTTATACTATTAATCGTGTTTACGTAAGAGCGAGCAAAAATAAAACAGCTTATGAACTTTGGTTTGATTAAAAAAATAATAATTTAAAAAAAAATTTAAAAAAAAAAAAAAAAAAAAAAAAAAAAAAAAAAACCTCTGTTAAATATTTTCACACTTTTGGAAGCAAATGCTTCATTTTACGAGATTGGCAAAATCTGGGAAATTTTGAAGCTAAAAGTGATGAGGGAATATTTTTAGGATACCGCTCTAAACGGTCAAGCATATCGTGTCCTAAATAAAAGAACTGGGGTGATAGAAAAATCTATAAATATTGTTATTGATGATTAAACTGTCACACCCAAACTTAATCAAGATGATGAAATAACTGTTATCAATCAATCTAAACCATCATCAAAGTCAGATTTAACTGAGCTAAGATTAGTCAAGGATCATTCAAACAATCAAATACTTGGGAACCCTAATACCGGTGTTCAAACCAGAAGACAGTTGGAAAACATATGTAATTATGTTTGCTTCACTTCCTAGATAGAACCGACTAATGTAAATAAAGCCTAGCAGATGAAGGTTGGATTATAGCCATGCAAGATTAATTAAATCAGTTTGTAAGAAACAATATGTGGTATTTGGTTCCTAGACCTTCTGACAAACATGTTATTGGAACTAAATGGATTTTCAAAAATAAAACTAATGAACTGGAAAATATTATTAGAAATAAGGCACAACTGGTTGTACTAATGTATACTATCTTAAAAAGGCTCTGTATGGTTTAAAACAAGCCCCAAGAGCATGGTATGAAAAACTGACTAAATTTCTTCTTAGTCAAAATTTTCAAATAGGGAGTGTTGATCAAACTCTATTTATCAAAAAATGTAATGAAGACATGTTGATTGTTCAGATATATATAGATGATATTATTTATGGATCAACTTGTATTGACCTCCCCTCTAAGTTTGCAGATTTAATGATGTCGGAATTTGAATCGAGTATGGTTGGTGAGCTAAATTATTTCATTGGTCTTCAAGTGAAACAGCTCAAAGATGGAATTTATCTCTCAAACCAAATATGCTATGAATCTAGTAAAAAGATTTGGTTTTGAGAATGGTAAAAACTTTCAGACACCCATGAGTACAACACTTAAACTAGCTAAAGATGATTCAGGTAAAAGTGTTGATCCGCGTCTTTACCGTATCATGATTGGTAGCCTATTGTATTTAACTGCTAGCAGATCTGACATTTCTTTCAGCGTCGGCATATGTGCTAGATATCAATCTAATCCTAAAGAATCTCATTTGTATGCGATTAAAAGAATAATCAGATATGTTGCTAACACGACTGATTTAGGATTATGGTATCCTCATGATGCATCATTACAAATTGTTGCATATATTGATGCTAATTGGGCAAGAAATGTGGATGACAGAAAACCCACGAGTGGTGGATGCTTTTACATTGGATATTGCCTAGTTTCTTTGATGAGCAAGAAGTAAAACTTAGTATCATTATCCACTGCAGAAGCTGAATATATTGTGGCAGGGAATGCATGCATGCAACTGATGTGGATGAAACGTATGTTAGCATATTATGGTATTGATCAAGCTACTATGAATTTATACCGTGACAATACCAGTGTTATAAACATATCCAAAATTCCTATTCAACATTCTTGTACAAAACACATCGACATACAATATCATTATATTCAAGAATTAGTTAAAAACAAGACCGTCACACTAGAATACATTAACACTGAGAAACAGCTTGTAGACATTCTGACAAAACCACTAGACAGTGTCAGAATCTCCAATTTAAAAAATGATATTGGATTATACTGCATTACTTGATTACATTTTGTTTATTTTTCTTTTTTCAGCTTTCTTTTATATATTTGCTTTAAAATAATATATATATATATATATATATATATATATATATATATATATATATATATATATATATATATATATAAACTGGAAATCTTTCGGCCAGCCCATAGCTAACCAACCAGTTCGGCAAGCCAAGCACCCACTTGGGCTAGCCGAATCAGGCACGAATTGAACAGAAAGGGGGGAAAACCCCAAATTGCTCATTTCCACTTATTCTTCGACTCGTCGGTGCTTCCTTCAACCAACCCATCTCCATAGTCCTCTTGTAAGTGATTTATTTTCTATTTTCTTCTAGATTTAAGATCTTAAGTGTATTTTATTTGCAAATCTTGTATTTTCTTTGAATCTAAAATCCTTATTTTTGTGGGTTTTCTTTAAAAATCTGATCTACTCAAACCCATCACCCACTTTTGCTATTCCATGTTCATTTTCTTCCATGGAACAGCGGATTAAACGAATGGTTCGTAGAACACATTCTGATTCCTCATCCCGCTTCGTTCCTCGGGTTGTGTGGTCCATACATGCACCAGAGGATGATCCGGAGAATGTACAGGATTTCCACTCTTGGAGCATTATTATTGAGCGAACAGTTAATGTTGATCACATCGCTCGATATGGTCTTGTTGAACTACTCTCTGAGATAGGATGGGAGAAGATTTTTAAATGGGGCAGGGTGACTTATCGGTCCATTGCACAAGGGATGTACGCATCCATTAATGAAGTTTCTACATAAATTTTATCATTTAATATTCAATTTTTGGAAGAAACTATCACCATCACACCCTCCATAATATCAACCGTTATGGACATTGAGATGGCGGATAACGGGTTACCCAAGCACCTCTTTTTGAAGATATATACACTTTAGAAAGAACTACTATTACACAGGTGCTATGTGGATTTAATCCAAAATGGAAGTCCGGTAACTCTCTCCCCACTTATAATTTACTTCCAAACTACCATATTCTTAATCGCATCATTACATCTAATGTTTATCCAAGGGCTGGGAATAAGACTGATCTTACTCCCTTCATGATACATATTATGCATTCTATTGCATCCGGTATGCGCATTTGTCTTCCGTCTTTGATATCGTATTTGATTATTTAGTATCGTTTCCATCCTCGTCACGATTCCATTCCTATTGCATTCCTTATGACTTCCCTTGCTTTGCGATTCAATGTTCAAATTCCCGCAATCGAAGAACCGGAATCCGAACTTTCCTTTGGTAATGCAAACTTGAACATGATGAAGTTAGATATGAGGCCTAAGCAGCAAGGCAATCAGGAAGAGGATCATGCAGGCAATATCAACATGGATGACATTTTTACAGACTTAGAAGATTCTGCTAATTCAAATGATTCATATTTCCAGCCTTCGCAATTTTCTGAAAGAGGTTGGAGAGTTTAGAGAGAAAGGTGGACGCCTTGCATGTATCCCAGGATTCATTACTTCAAACTCGAAAACAACATATGAAGTACATGAAAAAGTTCTTTCATCGATTTAATCGAAATCTGAAAATCAATGATCCTGAGATGCCTGCACCATCCTCCTCTGGTTCTGATTAATAATTTTACTTATGGTCTGTAATAATTATTATTCTCTCTTTGGATTTCATGCACTCCTTCATGGCTTTTCTTTAAGCACATTTGGATAGTTGTCTTTATTTGTTTTGGATGATTTTATCACTAATATTAAATGACCTTCTATCCTTATGTTCTATATCCTTTATATTCATGTTGCATACTTCATTTAATTTTTCTTCCTTTGTCAACTTCTGACAAAAAGGGAGAGAATGGTTATGGATGTATGAGATATGAGCACATCTCCTCACTTGAATGAATATCTGAGCACCTGCACTCACATGCATGAATTGTATGGAATTATATTTTATTTTATTTTTTTGGCATGTGATAAAGTATTGGATTGTATAGAAATATATTCTATGTGACTAAGTGCTTAGGGGGAGTTACGAATGCTAGAATTGAGGGGGAGCATCAAGATCTTCAAGATATGGTATCACTGGTGGTGTACAAATGTTCCTTTGAACCAAGGATCATATTTGTATGATGAGTCTGTGAGATGTTGTAATATGTTATGATGAGTTGTATGTTTGTATGATGAGTTAATGCATGATTGTGTTTTGTTACGAAATTGACAAAAGGAGAGATTGTAAGTGCTTATACTTAAGCACAATTAAGATTGTCAAATTTCATAGTCCTAAAAGGAGCACAAGCACTCATGAAGACCTCGTAAAGACTCGATCAACATCTCAAGCCTTTAAAGCCTTACTTGGTTCGAAGATCGGAACACTTTGTATGTGTCAACCATCGGGTGGTATTACCTTAGATTGACCCTAGGTTAGGTATATTTCACATAATATCACGATAACATATTATTCTAATTAAAATAAACTAGAGTTAGGCCAGCCTGACCTCAGGTTCGGCCAACCTAACTTACATTCAGCCAACCCAACATTATTCGGGCAAGTATACAGTAAGACAATTTTTCCGGAGCAAGTTCGGCCAGCCCAACCTTGGGTTTGACCAGCCCAACCTGTCTGCTCGACCAGCCCGAAGGATGTTTGATCAAGTTTCCAGCAAAATAAGATTTCGGATCTTATTGAGATTCGGTCAGCTGAACTGGAGGTTCGGCCAGCCGAAGTTTTGAAATATTTCATCCCACGAAACCCAAAGATCCGTTGAAACGCATTCGTTGGAATTCGGCCAGCCGAACTTCCAATACTTTTGGCTATAAATAAAGGCTTTCTCTCACTCTTTCAAAGAACGGAAAATACAGATCCACCTTCTCAAGAAAAGAGTGAGAGTCCAAGCCTCCTTAAGCTATTTGAGCAGTAATTCTTATATTTGATTTAGCTAATTATATTCTCTTTCTTAGTTTGTTTAAACTGTTTTCATAGAGTAATCCATACTCTACTTGAGATTTAGATAATCGAATTTGTAGCATTAGGGTATTGTCCATTTCATTGAAAATATATTAGATCTCTACATTCTTTTTGGATTAAACACATACACGGCTTCATCTATATCCCAAGAAAGAAGATCGCTGCATTCAAAGCTACAGTTACGTCTTCAACTCGCCAATTGAAGATAAGTACTGTTTTACTTTCATTTCTATTTGGGTTTTTTCGAGATAGCCCGAAAATCTCATAAGGGTTGTTTTGTGGTAAGCCCGTGAAAATCACACGATGAGTTTTGTTGTGGTGAGCTCGTGAAAATCACATAAACTGTATAAGGTTATTAAGGTGAACCTATGAAAACCTTGAATAGTGAAAATCAAATTACGATGGTAGTAATTTTGGGAGTGGAGTAGATGTGAAGTTAAGCACCGAACCACTATAACTCATTACGCATTGTGGTGATTGATTTATTCTTTATATGCTTTCTTTGTGATTGATTGTCTCTTGCTAAATTTGATATTTTGATCTCAAAGACGTCGTGAAATAAGGTTGTCCAGCCTAAATCTTTTAGGTGAAGGTTGTCCTACGAACTATTTGATATCAAGAATTCAATACTCTAAGCAATTGAGTATATTTATTTTATTATTCCGCATTGTATCGAAATATTTTGTATTGTCATATTAACCCCCCAACAAAAATTTCATTAAAGAAAAGGAAGGATACAAACCTCTGAGATAGCGAACTGAGAGCTCCCAGAAACAAAGAAAACAAGAAAACAAAAACAAGGAAAAAAAAAAAAAAAGAAAAACAGAAAAGGAGACAAAAAGGCCCAGTCAAGATACTGACAGAAGGAGCAAGACAGTCCACGAAACAACTACACCCTGCCAAACTAAGTGCCGGCGAGAAGAGGGATGTGACTAATGGTTGTAGAGTGACAAGCCCATTCAGAGAGGAAATGCTGCATTCTATTGATCACATGGGCGACGAAATGGGACTCGTCTCTGAAGCAGCACCAATTTCTTTCTTCGCAGATGGCCCACCAAGCAGCCAGGAGAGAGATACGCCACACTGCAGCTTGTTCTTATCCAGGGGGGCTCCATGCCAAGCCGCGAAGACAGAATCAGTGGATTTAGGGAAGGACCAGGAAATGTCAAAGTTTGAGAGAATAGTTGACCAAACTGAATTGAAATAAGGACAATGAACAAACAGATGATCCGTCGTTTCTTCATTAGATAGGCAGCAGATGCAAACGTTCGATAAAATCATCCCTCTTTTCCTCAGATTATCAATAATGAGCACTTTTCTCTTTCCAACCAACCACCCAAAAACAGCGATTTTTGGAGGAACCTTGTATTTCCATATCTTCGCGTTAAGCGTCACTTTTGAAGATTCAATCTTCTAATCCAAAAAACGGTATAAAGATTTAACCGAGAACATGCCCTTACTGTCAAGGGGCCACACAAGCTTATCATGCTGATCTAGATGAGGATGGCATTTCCTATCCGCTGAAGGAGCTTCGCATAAGTCTCTACTTCCCAATCATGAAGATTTCTTCTGCAGGGGGGAGCCCAGACCACGGCGTTTCCTTGAATAGAATAACAATCGGCTACTGTTATAGACGAATTTGGGGCTAGCCTGTACATGTCTGGAATTTCCTCTTTTAGAACCTGGGAGCCCACCCAAATGTCCTCCCAAAACCGAATTTTGTCCCCTTTCCCCATGGAGAAACAGCAATGAGATTGTACCTCTCTATGATATGATATAATTCCTCTCCAAACAGCAAAAAAGCTACTCTTAGACACCCCCTTTGTCCACCAACCTTGAGCCGATTTCCCGTATTTACACTTGATCAACCTATTCCATAAGGTTCCTTCTTCTGCTCCAAGTCTCCACCACCATTTTCCTAGGTGGGCACGATTCATAGTTTTGAGATTTCTGATTCTAGCTCCACTATCCCGATAGTGTTTGCAAACATCAGACCAAGCAACCAAATGAAATTTTTTACGATCCTCACTTTCGTGCCACAGAAAGTCCCGTCTGAGCTTCACTAGGGTATGTAAAATCTTTGCGGGGCATTTAAAAAGGGACATGAAATACAAGGGGAGATTTGAGAGCGCCGCTTTTATCAATGTGAGTCGGCCCCCTAGCGAGAGATATCTGCATTTCCACCTCGCGAGGTAGAGCTCAAAGCGATCAATGATTTTGTCCCAAAATACCATCGGAGGCTTGCCAATACATAGGGGGAGGTCGACGAAATTTGTAGGGAGACTGTCAGGGGTACAACCAAAAAAATATGCAAAACGGCCAGTGTCGGAGTCACTAATATTAACGCCTATCAACTTCGACTTGTTGAGATTAACTTTCAGACCTGAAACTGCCTCAAAACAGCAAATAGTTGTATGAAGATTGCCCACTTTATCCCAGTCGGCTTCGCAAAACAGGAGCGTATCATCGACATACTGGATATGAGAGATGGGGTGTTCCATATCTTTTATCTGAAAACCTCCAATAATACCTTTCGCCTAGCCGTTTCTTAGCATACGCGATAAAGCCTCGACCACAATAAGAAAAAGGAACGGAGATAGCGGATCTCCCTGACGAAGGCCTCTAGTACTTTTGAAGTAGCCTTTTGGGGATTTGTTGATGAGGACCGAATACCTAGCTGATCTGACACAAGCCTTAATCCAATTTAACCATCTTTCACCAAAACCCATCCGTTTTAACATGTATAGGAGGAAATTCCAATCAACGTGATCATAGGCCTTCTCAAGATCGAGTTTGCATAAGATTCCTCTTGACCCGGATATATGGCTTGAGTGCAGGCATTCGGTAGCCATGAGGGCACTATCGATGATTTGTCTACCCTGGATGAAGGCACTTTAGTGGTGGGAAATGATCTTGTCCATAACTCCTTGAAGGCGGTTGGCGAGAATTTTTGCAAGAATTTTGTACGGGCTCCCGAGAAGACTGATAGGCCTAAAGTTATGAAGAGAGTCTGCCCCCTGCACCTTCGGGATGAGGACTATGAATGTGGCCCTAAGTGCCCCTTTCATAGAATTCATTAACGAAATCAAGGATGTCCCCCTGCAGCAGCTCCCAGAAATGCTGGAAAAATAAGATAGGAAATCCATCTGGGCCCGGGGCTTTGTCCCCTGCCAGCAACTGAATGGCGAGTTTGACCTTGTCAAGGGAGAAGCCAGCTTCCAGGGAGGCAGCGTCCAACTCAGAGATCCGGTCCATAGGCAGCAAGTCCAGGGTAGGCCTGTGATGGGTATCTGACTTGAGAAGATTGGAGAAATAAGAGACAGCCTCGTCAAAAATCATCTGCTTGTCTTCTGTGCACTCCCCATTTATCGAAAGACAGATTATCTTGTTAACACTTGCCCGAGCACTCGCAATAGCATGAAAATAGCGAGTGTTTTTATCGCCTTCCTTTATCCATTTACACCTAGCCTTCTGTCTCCAAGAGATCTCCTCCTCTAAAACCCGAGCTGAATAAACATTAATAAGCTCTGCATGTCTGGATGACAAAGTACAATCTGTCGGATCATCTTCGTAAGCAGCATCAATGGAGTGGATTTGACCCAAAATGTCATCAGTTTCAGCCTTCCGTTTGAGTAGAAAATCTGATTTCCAAGCTTTGAGATGAGTCTTTAACATGTTCAACTTTTTACTTAGTCTAAAACCTGCGAATCCATCAACCTTCATCTCCTTCCACCAGTCAGAAATGAGCTTACCGAAACCTTCAATCTTCAGCCACAAAATATCGAAGCGAAATGGCTTAGGGCCCTAGTTATCCTCTTCCATCAAGAGAAGAATCGGAGAATGATCAAACGTTGGCCGAGGAAGAGGCGTCTGCAAGACATTGGGGAAATTTTCGGTCCAATCTGCAGAAACAAGAAAGCGATCTAACCTTGCAAAAGAAGGCGGGTCACACAAATTTGACCAAGTAAATCTGGAGCCGGATAACGGAATATGTATCAGCTCATGATCATCAATCCAACGAGAAAAAGACCGCATCGCAACAGAGACTCGACCAGGCTAAGATCGCTCCTCCACATACCGTGTGATATTGAAGTCGCCTCCAATACACCACGGACCGTCAAAAATTTCCCTGGCAGCATGAAGATCCTTCCAAAAATTAGATCTCCTATCAACATGATTAGGACCATAAACTGAAAAAATGAGAAAGGAAAAATTGGATCCAATCTGATTTAGGACCACAGAAACCGAGAATTCACCAATCCGACTACATTCCATCGACCACATTTCCGAATTCCATGCAATATGAATCCCACCTACACTACCTACCGCATTTGAAACCTCCCATTGAGCATTTCAAACTTTCTAAAGCGTATTCAGAAGAGAAGTCGAAAAAGCCGGGGATTTGGTTTCCTGGAAGCAGATAATGTCAGCTTTGCTTCTTCCCGTGATATCTTTTATCAGGCAGCGCTTCTTTTTGAAGCCCATGCCTCTAACGTTCCAAGATAGAATTTTCATTTTGGAACCGATCTTCCCCTACGACCACCACGGATAACACATTCTGTGGGCTCCAACAATGTCTAGGACTGGTTAGGAGGCTCTGCAACTCTCTGTTTCTGATGGGCTAAGCATGAAATTTTCTTGGAGATTTTTGACTTTTCAGAGGCTTGCCACGAGCTTCAATGCAGTGGAAAAGAGCCAAAAAATCTTCAAGATGATCCCCAAAAGAGAGGCCTAAGGATCTACCGATGTAGCCCATAGCATCTCTAATCCACTGTTTTTTCTGGATGGAGGCCGCCAATTCTGATCTCGCAGCCACAACCTCCATTTCCGTATCTTGAGATGGGGAGCCCATTCTAAACTGGATCGGCTCAACATCTATGATGTGACCTCCTGCTCCTTCCTGAAATAAGGCAACTAAAGCGGATTCTTCCATGATTTGGGGATTAGAGATGGCTCGCGGGGAGAATTCGATTATCGATCTGTCGCTTTCGGTCGAAGGGATGGAAACGACAGACTGAGATTCAGCAAGGACCAAATCCTGCGGGATCAAGGTGAAGGGAGACGAACCAGTCTCTCGCCGCAGAAGCTGGAGGTCAACGTTCCTGAGGAAATCGGGCAGAGACCCCGAACAGTTCGCGAACCTGTTTGAAAGAGAAGGAGACCAGGTGGGAAGGTTGAGGTTGAGGGAGGCTTGAAGCGTGGGAGACCGATCGTCAAGATCATTCGGGTCAGTAGTGGAGAGAGTCGAGCATACGCGAGGAGTCTGAGGATGAATGCTAACTGTCAAATGAAATTCCATACGTGCGGAAGGAATAAGAGGAAGTTCGCACAATTCGCACGAGCTTTCCACGTGGCTACAGTTAATATCTGAAGGAATCTCAACCGTCCCTTCGATGTTACCAGCTTCTTTTGGGAAAGTCGCCCGACACGTGTTCGGAGCACTGATGGCAGGTATGGCGTTCTACGCGATATCGACTGCATCTACCACGCAAGGATCATAAGCGTGACTTTCACGCCAAGTGGCAGGCGTTTGGTATGGTAGGTCTACGGGAGGTCTGGCTAGACTGTACTTCAGGTTTGGTACTCTAGCAGAGCATGCAATCCATGTACCGTCTTCCATCTCCCCGTCCATTCCACTGACAACGGCAATCTGCTCCCCTTCTCTGGATCTCCATAGATCCCCCCATCTTGGGATCAGATCGTTTTTACGCTCCATCTGGACTGGAAGATGAAAAACGCGATCATCAGTCAGGATCTGGATAGCTGATGGAGTTGGCGTCCCCTTCTTCCTACGCACCAGCACCCTAATGACACCCATCTCTTCTCCCGATAGAGTTTTGGGATCCACCTGAACAAGGGTGCCAAGCCGAGCAGCCACAGCAGAGAAGAAAGCTTCGTTCCATAGCTCCCAAGGAACCGACCAAATCAACATACATATCTCTTCAAAACCGAACGAGGAGAACGCCTCCCAAGACTGAATAAAAACAATCAGCCCATCCTTAAATAGCACTCCTGCCATGATTAAAAGATCGATATTATAATCAGGCTTTACCTTTATCCATAGCTCATTGAATCCAAGCGGTTTGATCATGCAAGCAAATACAGGAATGCTGCAACTCTCATCTAACCATCGGGTAACTTGTGACAAAGAGGCACCCTCTCTGGTAATAGCGACCACCGAATTTAAGAGACCATCTTTGGCTATTGCGATAGACGTAGAGTCGATGAAAATGGAATCCTCTTCCACCAAATCCGGGTGTTTTATGTTTCGATCCATAGCTTGTTGTCCTCTAGCAGATCCGGAGGAGCTCCCCCCCTTTAGATTCTCCCTTCCGTGAAAGAGAACATCTCTGAAGGACGGCGGCCGTAGCTGGTTATCAGACTTGAATATTGGCTTTGCTGTAGTCATTTTTGAAGGGAGAGAATGAAAAGCTCTCTGTCTAGAAGTTTGTACTCTACGTTCCAATCCGAATCGCGCCTTCTGGACTCGCGTTTTTTCGCCTCCAAAGCTCACCCCGTTTAAGAGCTGGATCACTCTATGAAGTTCACTCTCGGAACTCATACGGACAAAAGCAAAACCACGAAGAGATCCGTTTCCTTGTTCATTGGCAGAACTACTTCCATGACAGTCCCTGCCCTACCAAATACTCTTTCAAAGTTGAGGGGAAGCCATCCAGCTGGGAATCCTTTAATGAATAGAGTTGGGTAGCTAGAAATATCTCTCTTTTGCTGAAAGGATTCGACTTTCTTCCGCTGATGTTGTTTCTTTGCCACCACCGTCCAATCATCAGAATGAGGTTGGGTATAGGTGATGGAGGTCCCTCCCTTGTCATGGGCTTTTCCACCATCTCCGGAGCTTTTCTCTCTCTCTTTGCAAATGAAGTCGCAATACGATTTAGATTGCCATCCTTTTCTCGTTCTCCGTACCCTGCATCGTTGTTGTTGCCGTCATCGTCGTCCGCACTACCCTGCATGGTTGCATCCTTTTTTATGTCCAAAAGGGCTTTAGGAATAAAATCACTTTCTTCTAACCATAGAAGCTCGACCCAAAAGGGCTTCAGAACCCCATGGTTGCTCACATGACTCTAGCACACCAGTACAGTGATCAGACACAATATGAGGCAAGGCATGTTGAACAACACCCAGAAAACCCTCTTCCCAATCAATGTACAGCTCATCCTTTCAAAGTTTGTCAAATAGAAGTAGAGTAGGATGATTGGAGGGCTCCTCTCATGGGCAATTTACAAAGCCCACATACCAAGACCGATAGGAATGTACGAAGGTCGGCCGCAGATTACGTAATTGTCAATAGTGAGCTGTATCGGAAAGGAGCCGATTGAGTTTTACTTCAATATTTATCAAAGAAAGAAGCTATGTTAGTCATGGAGGGGGTCCACAATTGGATTTGTGTTGGCCCATCAGGTTGGGAGAAAGATGAAGCTAATGCTCAAATGCTACGACTACTTTTGGCCGAAGATGATGGACGACTGCATTCAATATGCTAAGGGTTGTGAAGCATGTCAAAGGAATGGACCAGTCTAACACGTACCCATGACCGAGATACATCCCATAATAAAGCCATGGCCATTCGATCGCCCGGATTCACCCACCCTCAACTCATATGGATTCATTCATCATTGTAGTGACCGATTGCTTCAACAAATGGGTAGAGGCAAGGCCTATGAGGAAAGTCGATCATGCAGAAATCATCGGGTTCATAGAAACAAACATTATCCATTGTTTTGGAATACCAAAGTCCATTACCACGGACCGAGGTGTAGCCTTCTCGGCCAAGGAAGTGCAGGCAATGGCCGATAGATATGACATAAAAAATTCTGCATTCAACCCCTTACTATGCCCAAACTGTAAGACCTGATACCCCAGAAATCTGGTTTGTACACTGGATAGCCATTGGTTGTAGGTCCATTGGCCCCGAGAATATTTTGACTTGATCATAATGTTATTCTATTATCGAGCCGCAAGCCGTATGGCAACCCGATGTCCAAATGTTAAGATACGGACTTAAAATTAAACAATCTGAGAAATGACCATTATGTCCTTATTTAAGGTGGGGCTCCGCCAACATCGAGTTTTCAAATCCGTTAGGTCAGAGAGCCTAACTGTTGTGGTCGTAGTCAAGTTACGGAGTTACTGACGAAAATGGCATGTCAATAGGACACCCGGATTGTAAGTTACGCATCGATATGTACATGTATATTTTGAGAAAATATACTCAAATAACCTTGATGTTTTTCAAATCATTGGAATACATTAGTTTAAATCACTTAAATAACTTTTTGTTTATTATTACCATAAGTTTAAATTTCTCAAAATTAACACAATACATCCCATAACCCTCCATTTTAGCCAAAAGCCACTTTAAACCCATTTACAAACCCATAAATAGAAAAACCCTCTTTCAAACATTTCATTTTCCAGCACTCTACTAGTTGGGGAGAAGAAGAAGAAGAGGAAAAGGAGAAGAAGAAGAAGAATAAGAAGAAGAAGAGGTTGAGATCCAATCCTCTGCTCATTACAGGTGAGTGCATAGATTAGGAGCACTTATATGTGTAAGTTAAGGTTTCCTTCAAAACCCTATCGCTGGATTTTCTGGTTTAAGGTTAGGTTTTCGCTGGATTTTCTATTTTCTGGTTCGGTTTTCGCTGGATTTTCAGTTAGGGTTAGAAGATTGCTGAACTTGCTGTTTTAAGGTGAAATCAGTGCTAGATTTTCTGTTTGAGGGTTCGGTTCTTGCTGGAATTACTGTTTAAGGGTTAGGTTATCACTGGAATTGTTGTATTAAGGTTAGGTTATCGCTGGAATTGCTGTATTAGGGTTAGGTTATCGCTGGAATTGCTGAATTTATTGCTGGAATTGTTATATTAGGGTTAGGTTATCGCTGAATTTCATTTAGGGTCAGATTCTTGCTGATTTATTGTTGGAATTGTTGTATTAGGGTTAGGTTATCGTTGCATTTTCATTTAGGGTTCAATTAGTGCTGGAATTTCTGTATTAAGGTTAGAATATTACTGGATTTTCGTTTGGGTTATGTTCTCACTGGATTTAGGTTAGAATATTGCTGGATTTTCGTTTGGGTTATGTTCTCACTGGATTTAGGTTAGAATATTGCTGAATTTTCGTTTGGATTATGTTCTCGCTGGATTTAGGTTAGAATATTGCTAGATTTTCGTTTGTGTTATGTTCTCACTGGATTTAGGTTAGAATATTGCTAGATTTTCGTTTGGGTTATGTTCTCACTGAATTTAGGTTAGAATATTGCTGGATTTTCTTTTGGGTTATGTTCTCGTTGGATTTAGGTTAGAATATTGCTGGATTTTCGTTTGGGTTATATTCTCGCTGGATTTTTCTGAAGGTTATTGTTGTTTAATTAGTGAGATTATTAATGGAAGGTTGGATGATAGAGATAAGTTAGTTTTGTTTAAATTCATACGAATTACTATCGGTTTCTCGTTGTCCCTTACAAAGTACGCCCACTACCTGTTTGACAAATTGTTTCAAAGAAATCCTTCATCCTTTTAATGTCGTTACTTCTTGAGAAAGAGCATGCTTGTAGCATGAAGTTTTATAGCAGAATAAATCCCAGATTGGAGTTAGATTGGCTAAGTCATATGCATATCATATGCATGATTCCTAGTTGTTGTATCATTGTATGCTTGAGAGTGAATGATTCATCTTATGATATGGTGATCCTAGTGGATTGTGGTGCGACACACGATGTGTCTATGATGAGTATGTAAACCGTCTAGATACATGATGTGTTACATGAGATCCTTATGAGGAACTTAAATGTATGAGGAGACCACATGAGGGAGGTCGTCCTATGCTTGCCTTGAAACCATGACATATTGTGCTTGTATGTGGGCTTATGCATATGAACATACTTTGTTATAACTTGAGTTGGACACCACACCAAAAATGTGTAATTCGACAGGACATAATTAGAGGGTCCGTGGGTGAAAGTCCCTAAACCCTGATTGGTACCATTGGGAGCGACCAATGCTTAGACCGGGTCGAAGAACAGAGCGCTGAAATGCTAAAATACCAAAATAGGCAGCGACTCCCACCGGCGTGTGTCGATTGGTTGAGAGGTTTGACCTGACCTGCTTATGGGCAAGCAAAGATAGGTTGTGTGTGACGAGCTCATAAATTGTCCGCTATCGTTTTGTCAGGCGACTTATGACTTATCGCTGTTAGGCAGATAGTGAGGTGCAACTCAAGTGGGTTAGACTAGTTCGGCCCGTGAACTATGTAGTCCCACCTCTGTAGTTGACCATGGTGGAAAAGTCTATACAAGTGGGTAGAAGTCCCACCTCTGTTTTAGACTTTGGTGATCCAATTGAGAAATATGGAAAGTTGTGGAACTGTTGAAAGAGTGTGTATGTTACAAGTGGATAGAAGTCCCACCTCTGTATATAATAAAAAAATAATTTGGAAGCCTGTGCATTTGTGTGCATTAAATGAGCATGACATGAAATATACATTTTCACGGCACACACGCACTCATTAGGCATAGTAGCTCAAGCTTTCCTCTCGATTTATTTTTTTTCAGGTGAGAGTAGGGAGCTGCAGGAGTAGAGGCTACAGACTCCAGTTGTCCTTTTGTGTTGTACATATCAGTGTGTATTTTTTTTGTAATACCCTGCATATGTACATCAGGTATAGTAAATATGACGTAGTTTATGTTTTGGTTTTGCCCTGAGGTGCTTAGTTGTACACAGTAATATATATTGTATATGATGAAATTTTGAGAAATGCAACGTTTTTGTTGGTTTTGCTTTCAGAAATCCTCCTTGTGGAGCCCCGCTTATGGGACTTAGTATGTGCTACTTGAAAGTCCCAAGAATCGGAGTTCTACGGAAGCTGTCAACCAAAATCTGGTGTATAGTAATCGTGGATTACCAACACTAGATTTAGGGTAGTGACACAAACTAATGACCAAGCTGAATCCAACAACAAGGTGATCAAGAATATCCTGAGAAAAATGATTCGAGAGAATTCCCGAGAATGGCACACCAAATGTCTACGGCTTTGTGGGCTTACTGGATATCGCCCCGTACTAGCACTGGGGTTAGCTCATTTGCATTGACCTACGGACACGATGCAGTCCTACCTATGGAAATTGCGGTCCCCTCATTGCAAACTGCATATCAACCTCAGTTGACCCCTACAAAGTTCACGGAATCAATGCTGGCCGAGCTCGAGTAGTTGGACGAAGTTCGTATTCAAGCCTTAGACTAGATCGTGGCCAACAAAGCGGTTGTGGCACGAGCATATAACAAAAGAGTGAAAGGAAAGTCTTTCGGGATAGGTGATGTTGTCTAGAAAATGGTACTGCCTATTAGCCAAAAAGACCAAGCATTAGGCAAGAAGTGGTTGCCCACATGGGAAGGGTCGTATTCTATCGAGCAAATCCTCAAGGGAGAAGCTTATGTACTTGAATATATGGATGTGAATATTGTGAGGGCTCCTATAAACAGCCGTTTCTTAAAGCAGCACGTCCCTTCATTATGGAAAGTCATTAGGAATCAGGCCAAGCCAAGTCAGTAAAATTGATATTTTATTCGAATAAAGCCCTGGGATAAGGGTCCATTAGTTACAAGATATGAGATAAGGGTCCATTAGTTACAAAACAGTCACAAGAAAAGAAAGATGAAGAAGAAAAGGGGCATGATGAGGGCTATAGGTGGGCCGACTTGAGGTTTTTAAATCTTTTAGTGGCCTCAATTTTCGCCTCCCTCGCCAGCCCTTGCCTCTCGATCCACAAGGCATGTCGGCTCACGAGCTCTGCAAAGGTGCGCTCGATATAAGCAAGACGCTGACCGATGGTCGTGTGCTCCAACTCAGCCGACTTCTTTTCGGCTTTGCTGGATTCAACACGGTCCCGATAAAGAGTGATCTAAGACTCAATGAACGCGACCAATTCAGTATTTTCTGGCCGATTGCGGTTCAGCTGGAGTCGATTGGTCTTGACCAAATCAGTAGAGAGATTGTTGCATGCATGCTTCAACGTCTGGAACATCTTCTCGTTAAAGTCATGTTCGCGAGTCCAATGCAGCTTGTTCTTCCAAGCTGCTTCTTGGCAAGTCGGCAGGGTCCTGCACTAAGCACTAAGGGCTGACAGACGCTACATAGATTCTGGTCGCTTTTCAAGGACCTCGTCTAATCCTTACTGAACTAATAGTCCAATCATCTTGACCTTTCATATTTCAAAATTGTTTTTCCTAGAGTACTTCTCAACATACTTAGGATTGGCAGCCATTGATACTCGCTTTCAAATTCAAGCCTACGCCCTAACGTTTTCTCTGATACCGCTTGTTGGGGGACCGTAGAAGCACACAGAGATGAATCAAGTGAAGTAATCCGATCGCACCAATCAAAACAATGCAAACACACTGAATTTAATGTGGAAAATCATTTCGAGAAAAAACCACCACACAAAGCGACAGATAATCACTATGAAAGCATAAATTATAAGAGCTTAGAGAATACCTGATTCAAACAAGCCTCTAATCACCCCAAGCTACACCCTTGAAACCCTAGGAACGAATTAGAAAAGCTTTATATTACCCTATTTCCGATTTCCACCGATATTTATAGCCATGGGAAGAATCCCAAACAAAATCATAAAGAAATTCCACAAATACGTGGATTTGCGTAAAATCTGCAATACATTCAATGGCACCTTCGATGGGACTTCGATGTCATTGACAGATTGTCGATGGCATCGAACTAACACCAAAACAGTCCAAAGACAAAACATAGAAAATCAAATTTTCTCGATTGCACTTCGATGGGTCTCGATGGCATCGAACATGTACCCAAATAGTCTAGCAACCAACTGGAAAAATCCCGAATTTCTCGATGGGATCGAGCAGCTTTTCGATGGCATCGAACTGTGCTCGATGGCATTGAATGGTTTGTTGATGGCATCGACAGACCCTGTTTCTGAATTGATTTAAGACATCAAAAACAACACAAATTAAGTGAACACAACTAATTATCCTGTTAACTTGTTGAGTTTTCAAACAATGGTATGAATTCAGTGAGAAAGGAACTAAAATTAACATATTTGAAACCACAGAGAAAAAAGGATGGTTTTATTGCTAATTTCCTCTTCAGTAAACCTAAACGAGTAGGAATCATGGTCATTTAAAAAAAAAAAAAAATTTAAAAAAAAAAAAACAATGTCAACAAATGTCATGTCAATGAATGAAGATGTATGGGTGTATCGGGCTACTCACTAGTTAATACAATCAAGAGAACTTCCCAAGGACTCTTCAACATGAAGCAAGCAAAAGTTTAGAACACTCACCCAACCCTCTAATCCTACATGCTTGTGTAAGGCAGCCCATCTAGGTTCTACATGCCACCCCATGTGCCAAAATGACCGCTAGGTGCATGATCCAAACCATCCATCAGGCAGGTCCCACCTTGTATATTCACTTGCCATGGTATACAGCAGCCAAATTTAATGAAACAACCGGATGGCTCAGGAAAACTTGGCCAAGGTTTTTCTTTTCTGTTTCTAACATAGCGGCCAACATGAAGAGTAAACCAGGGGCATCTCTACGGTGAGACCCAACTGATCAACAGTTTGCACTTCGAACAAGTGTCCCATGTTGGCAAATAGAATCTTTAAGCCAAGAAATGCAATGCACAACAAAGAACACGAGCAATGCTTCTCGGTAGAGAGTACCAAAAGCTCAAGCTTCTCTGTCTGCCGGTACAAGCTTCAGTAGTTTCGCAAGCTCGTAAGACTTAAAGTCTCTCCCAAAGCATAAGCTCAGGTCCAGAGGCGTCTTTCCATCCTGAAACATGGTAGCCAAAACAAATGTTTAAAAGGCAGGTAAAACTACATTCATACTATGTTCTGCATGCCTTCATACTACTTGCATTTGCACTGTAACGGAAGTAGTTTGAAATAGCTGAGTAAAATACATTTGTTGCAACTCAAGAAAAGATTACAGCCAACTACACACC
Source organism: Magnolia officinalis (assembly GCA_021015155.1). Lineage (NCBI taxonomy): Eukaryota > Viridiplantae > Streptophyta > Magnoliopsida > Magnoliales > Magnoliaceae > Magnolia > Magnolia officinalis. The sequence goes on from JAJHSJ010000015.1 coordinate 28,223,663, forward strand.
ACAGCTGCCAGAAATGCAATTCAAGATGCCAAAAAGGAAGGCAATCTTGATAGTCCAACAGCATATGGTATAAAATTCACAAGTGGAAGAAATGACAGGTCACAAATTCCAGAAAGAAAAAACTATAGGCCCTTAGAAGGCAAAGAAAAGCAGGATTGGGGATCATCATCAGATTGCATGTATAATTGAATACAACATAAAGATTCCAAAGAAATAGGTGAGAAATAGGCTGGAATTAGATTGACATAAAACACATTTGGGGTGGTGAGTTGGATCCACTACTGAATTAAATTGCAACCCTAGTCTAACAAAGTGGAAATGAGCAAATTATAGTTTGCTTAGAATTCAGATTTAGGTTCTGGGTTCCAAATTGAAATTTAGTTTCATGTTGGACTTAATGAAACTGCAATTCAAGAGCTAGTTCCTCACTCCTCAATTCCAGAGGCATCTTTGGTTTTTCTCATTTCATCTTAATAGAACTGAATGTTCGCTGTTCAGTTCACTTAAAACTACTTCCAAAGGAAAAGGTCTGTCCTGGGTGAAACTGTAGCCTTGCTCCTCACTTTGCATGCTAAGAAACTCCACCTAGCAACATAATTCAATTTAACTCCCAAATAAGAATTTCCTAAAACATAAGACTTCTTTTCAATACAAATCTTCATCATCATCATCTAAGCATTATCCCATTAATTGGGGCCAGCCACATGAATCCTGTTCTGCCATTCCACAATATCAAGCACCATACCTTCAGTTAGACAACCCAAATCTTCAATAAGATTTGAATAGAAGGTTCATGTGATGGTTTCTTAACCTCTAAGTCAAAGCTTTGAGGAGTTAGTGCCATCATCTTCAAATCTTCACTAAGAAATTAAATAAAAGCTTCCTAAATAGCTAAACTAACAAAACCGTTTCCTCAACAAAGGCTACTTTTGCATCATCCCATGTTATCCTTCATTTGGATTCATTATATAGCCAAGCAATCGACAAAACCATGGATGTTTCTTACAAGGAGTACAATGCAAATGTTCTCTTGTGAACATTTGTAAAAGCTACCTTGTTTCTTCTTGTCTTATCCGCACCATTGACCAGCAAAACTTTGGCTATATCTCTACATCGACTTTGTATGGCAACATGTAACGGAGTCCATCCTTCCTGAATGACATAATAGAAAATAAGGAGTGAGAACACTCAAAGAAGAAGGATTCTAGCTAAGCAATACATGATATAGCACCTCCACCACTTACATCATCTGCAACATTCACATCAACCTTGTATTTAATCAATAGCTTCACTGTTTGCATAGCACCAACTTGAACAGCATAATGTAATGCGGTAGCACCATCCTACCACAAGGAGAACAAAAAACCTCTAGTTTTTTTCAAGATTCACAAAGATAACTAGAGAAAATTATAAATATGGAAGGATTGTGCTCACCCTATCCCTAACATGAGGGTTTGCGCCTTTTCTTAGAAGATGGCTAATAACAGCTTCCTTCTTACTGATCACCGACTTGTGAAGAGCGGTGTAACCATCCTGTGTTATGAAACCTACTCATGCTCTATTGCTTCAGGTAAGAGAGAGGGCGTGCATTGAAGGTAAAAGCTTTTGAAATATGAAAGGGTAAAAGTTACCTTATCTACTGCATCAATATCAACTCCACCTTCAAGAAGTTTATCCATGTAAGGTATCTGCCCTGAAAGCGCTAGAGTATGAAGTGGGCTCCATTTCATCTGTATTGGAGTTATAGGACTTTTAAGGGTCAAAAGTTGCATAGAAATATTAAGAAGAAAGATGCACCCTAAAAACTGTAAAATCTCTACTAAACTGGAGTACAAGGCTCTCTTTAAGATGATGAATGATGAGCAGTTCTAGCTCACTCGTGCCTATAGTATCACTGTTCATTCAAGAAAAAGAATAAAGAAACATTGTTCACTGCTTGTAAAACTCACACTTGCTATTTTGCTGAGAAAAGGATCTTCATTCTGTTGCAAAATTGCTCTCTCTTCTGGCTTTAATAACAGTTCAACTTCTGCAAGATAAAAGAAAGATCAGATAGATCAGATGGTTTACTGATATCATATTTAAATTTAAAAGAGAGAAAATGAAAGGTAAAGACAAAAGATTGATTAAAACAGCAGGCTGGAAGAAACCAATTCATATAGATGCATCAGATATACTTGAGAACCCATCCCAATGATTGTGTATTCTACTAAAAAGATAAAAATAAACATGTGTTATCTACCAAATACTAGAATGAGTGAGAATTAGAAGTGAAATACTGCAATAGGTGAGAATTAGAAATGAAAACACATAAATGTCAATTTCAGCTAGTTATGTATAGAACCTCCTCACACTTGATAATCAGAAAAAACAAATAGGACTTGCTAAACATCTTTTTTAGAAATTTCTTGAAAGAAAATGATCTTTCAAAATAAAATTTAAAAAATAATAATAAGAAGAAGAAGAAGATGCAGGAGGAGCAGGAGCAGAAGGAGAATCAGAAAAATATGCACAGGAAGGAGAAAGAGAAGGAAGAAGGAAGATGGAGAAGGAGAAAAAGGGGTAGGAGGAGCACTCTCAGCTAGAAGCTCTGCACCAGAACCAACCCAGTGATCCTTAATGTGTTGCTTCCAGCATTGAGCACGCATCCACTCTCAGCTTGAGAAGAGGCCAATGGCATGTGTGCTACAAGCAAAGCACGCCATGTTTATCCTTTTGCCTGCCACACTAACATCTAGTGCGCTTCCAACTAGGACTACAGTCAGTCCCCAACCAATAGGGTACCATGTGACCGTCAGTCCATCCAGGCAAACAAATGCCCTATCAGGTTGTATGCATCAACCTCACCAAACTGCAAACCACCCTCAAGGGATCCACTTAATGGGTCAATGTCCCACCATAGACTGAACGCTTGACGGCCAACACGATTATCCTGACACAATTAGAGGCACTTAATGCTTCATGCCAAGAGTTGTACAACATTTCGTGGCTATACCAATCTTGATGCTCTACAGTACATAGATATCTTGATGCCCAACAGATACTCAGATGCGTTCGATACCCAATAGCCAACAAATCTGCCTTTTGACGCTTAATAAGCTAGTAACACCTTTGACACTATTGATATCTTGGTAATAATTAATGAGTTGAGAGATTGAGAAGGATGTTGCCCATAGAATTCAAGCTGGGTGGAAGAAGAGATGTGCCTCTGCAGGTTTATGTGATTGCTGTGTACCACTCAAACTGAAACAGAAATTTTATAGGATAGCTCTACACGAACAGCCATGCTTTATGGGACAGAATGTTGGGCAGTCAACATGTTCATAGGATGTGTGGCTGAAATGAGGATGTTAAGATGGATGAGTGGCAAGACGAGGAAGGAGAGAATTAGAAATGAATGAATTCAAGGGAACTTAAGAGTAGCATCAAATAAGTAATAACATGAGGGAAAGTAGACTTGGATAGTTTGATCATGAGCAACGAAGACCAAGAGGTATTGTCACGACCCTAAATCTAGTGTTGGTAATCCATAATTACTAGACACCAAATTTTGGTTGACAGCCTCCGTAGAACTCCGATTTTGGGACTTCCAACTATCACCTACTAAGTCCCATAAGCGAGGCTCCGCAAGAAGGATTTCTAAAGGTAAAGATAACAAACATGTATCATTTCTCAAACTTTCATCATATAAATGTATCATTTCTCAAACTTTCATCATATTCAACATATATTACTGTGTACAACTGAACACATCAAGGCAAAACCAAAACATAAACCATGTAATATTTACTATACCTGATGTACATATTCAGGGTATTACAAAACAAAATATATACACTGATATGGACAAAACAAAAAGGACAACTGGAGTCTATAGCCTCTACTCCTGCAGTTCCTTACTCTCACCTGTAAAAAAAACAGAAAGGACAGCTTGAGCTACTAAGCCCAGTGAGTGTGTGTGTGCAGTGAAAATGCATGTTTCATATCATGCTCCTATAATGCACAGGCTTTCTGGCTCGATAACAATAAAATAAAGATACAATGCATACTCTTTCAACATTTCCACAACTTTTCGCATTTCTCAATTGGATAACCAGGGTCTAAAACAAAGGTGGGACTCGCATATGATTACTACTCACTTGTGTAGACTTTTCCACCGTGGTCAACTACAGAGGTGGGACTACATAGTTCGCGGGCCGAACTAGTCTAACCCACTTGTGTTAAACCTCATTATCTGCCTAACAGCGAGAAGTAATAAGTCTCCTGGCAAAACGATAGCGGACAATTTACGAGCTCATCACACACAACCTATCTTTACTTGCCTATAAGCAAGTCAGGTCAAACCTCTCAACCAATCGACACACGTCGGTGGGAGTTGCTGCCTAGTTTGGTATTTCAGCATTTCAGCGCTCTATTCTTCCACCCGGTCTAAGCATTGGTCACTCCCAATGGTACCAGTCGGGGTTTAGGGACTTTCACCCACGGACCCTCTAATCATGTCTTGTCGACTTACACACATCCGGTGTGGTGTCCAACTCAAGTTATAACAAAGTATGTTTCATCGCATTTACAATCACCATATGCATAAGTCCACATACAAGCACAATATGTCATAGTTTTCAAGGCAAGCATAGGACGACCTTCCTCATGTGGTCTCCTCATACATTTAAGTTCCACATTTAAGTTCCTCATAAGGGTCTCATGTAATACATCATGTATCTAGACAGTTTACATACTCATCATAGACACATCGTGTCGCACCACAACCCACTATGATCACCATATCATGATATGAATCATTCACTCTCAAGCATACAAGGATACAGCAACTATGAATCATGCATATGATATGTACATGACTTAGCCAATCTAACTCCAATCCAGGATTTATTCTGTTATAAGACTTCATGCTACAAGCATGCTTTTTTTCAAGAAGTAACTACATTAAAAGGATGAAGGATATTTCTTTGAAACAGTTTGTCAAACAGGTAGTAGGCGGACGTTGTAAGGGACAAAGAGAGAACCCGTTTGAAATATGTATGACTTTCATCTAATCAGCCATTAATAACCTAGTCAACTAACTTAGAAAATTCAGCCACAACCTTAAGAAAATCCAGCAATAACCTAACGAATTTAAATCAGCAAAGCGAGTCTTTTATAGGGTTTTGAAAGAAAATCCAACAATAACTTAACCAACTCCATCAGAAATTCCAGCAATAACCTAACCCTAAACGAAAATCCAGCAATCTACTAACCCTAAATGCAAATCCAGCGAAAACCTAACCCTAACAGAAAATCCAGCAATTATTTAACCTTAAAACAGAAATTTCAGCAATCTTCTAACCCTAAATGAAAATCCAGCAAAAACCTAACCCTAAAACAGAAAATCCAGCAATTATCTAACCTTAAAACAGAAATTCCAACATTCTTCTAAACCTTAATGAAAATCCAGCGATAGGGTTTTGAAGGAAACCTCAATGTACACATATACGTGCTCCTAATCTATGCACTCACCTGTAATTATCAGAGGTTTGGCTCTCAACTTCAGCTTCTCTTTCCTTTTCCTCTTCTTCTTCTCAACTTCACACTCAACAAGAAAGAGTGCTGAAAAATAAAATGTTGCAAGAGGGTTTTCATATGTGTGGACTTGAAATTGGTTTTAAAGGGTTATGGGATGTTTTATGATGATTTTGAAAAGTATAAGCGTATAGTAGCAATATAAATATGTTATTTAAGTAATTGGAACTAACGTATTCCAAGAAGTTTAAAAACATCGAGGTCATTTGAGTATATTTTCTCAAAATATACATGTACATATCTATGCATAACTTACAATCCGGGTATCCTAACTCCTATTGACATGTCGTTTTCGCTATTAACTCCGTAACTCGACTACAGTTACAACGGTTAGGCTCTTGGACCTAACGGATTTTGAAAACTCGATGGTGGGGCTCCGCCAGATAAAATAAGAACATAATTGTCATTTCTCAGATTGTTTAATTGTAAGTCCATATCTTAAAATTCGGACATCGGGTTGAAATACGACTTGCGGCTTGATAACAGAACAACATTATGATCAAGTCAAAACATTCTCGAGGCCAATGGACCTATAGTCAAGGGCTATCCAGTGTACCAACCAGATTTCGGGATCACGGGTCTTACAACTCTTCCCTCCTTAAAAAATTTCATCCTCGAAATTTCAAAACATATCCGGTTATAACAGTATAATACAACAATAACCATATCATAGTTATACGTACCTAGGAATCAAATAGATGAGGGTAACGACTACGTATCTCTGCTTCCCGTTCCCAGGTTGCTTCTTCTACAGAATGATAACCCCATTAGACTTTAACTAAGGGAATGACTTTAGTACGAAGAACCTGTTCTTTTCTATCCACGATACAAATTGGCTGTTCAATATAGGATACATCTTCCCAAACTGCTAAGGATTGTTAGTCAATAACAGGTGCTATTATCTTCGGATCACATTTACGAAGCATCGAGACGTGAAAAACATTATGAACTCCAGATAAATGGGGTGGCAAAGCGAGACGATAAGCTACAGTGCCAACTCGTTCAACAATATCAAAGGGCCCTATAAACCTCGGGGCTAACTTTCCCTTAACACCAAATCGTACTACACCTTTCACTGGTAAAACTCGGAGATATATACGGTCTCCCTCGACAAACTCTAAGGGTCTACGCCGGCGATCTGCAAAACTCTTCTGCCGACTTTGAGCTATAAGCATACGTTGTCGAATAAGATCAATCTTTTAAGACGTTTTCCGGACAACTTCAGGGCCTAAAAGACATCGTTCACCAATCTCAGTCCAACAACTTGGGGATCTACAAGGTCTACCATATAACGCCTCATAGGGTGCCATGCCAATAATAGCCTGATAATTGGAAGTCCCAAAATCGGAGTTCTACGGAGGCTGTCAACCAAAATTTGGTGTCTAATAATCATGGATTACCAACACTAGATTTAGGGTCGTGACAGAAAATGGTATCAGAGCATGATCTAGGAAATATCTGCATAAATCATAATGTATTTACTATATGTTGTTGTGTTAGAGTTGTTAGGTTCATGCTTTACGAAGTAGAGGAGTTGTATGGTTATTTATTACGGTGTATAGTGTATAGGTTTACTTGTTCTTTTTAGGCTAATTCGGTGTTTTATCTGTAGGATGCCGCCTAGAAAGAATCTTGTTCAGACTCCTCCAGTGCAACCCAAGTCTAAGTCAAAATCTACGTCAAAATCTGTTCCAGATCCAATCATACCTATTCCTGCAACACAACTTCAACAACTATTGCAGACTATGTCAACTATAACGGCTAATCAAAAGCAGCAATCTAGTTATACTCCTGAGACATCAGCGTAGGAGCGGGCCAGTGCTCTTTTTATTGAGTTTAGACGTCTAAATCCACCTTGTTTTTCTGGCAAGCCAGATCCTATGACAGCCGAGTTATGGAAGTCAGAAATAGAGAAACTGTTTCAAGTTATGGGTTGTACTTCCAAGCAATGTGTTACCTTAGCGACTTATTAAATGCAGGCAGACCAATGGTGGAAGTTAGTTGTTCGTTCAGTAGATCCAAAATTTGTGGACATGGGAAGCATTTAAAGACCAGTTCGATCATAAGTTTTTCCCCGTAGCTGTTCATCGTCAGAAAGCACATGAATTTGATTCATTGGTTCAGGGTGAGATGTCTGTTGCCGACTATGAGACTCGTTTTATAGAATTATCTCGTTTTGCTCCACATTTAGTAGCTACTGATGATTTGAAGGCGAGGAAATTTGAGGATGGTTTGCGACCTAGTTTGCGATCTCGAGAGGGTTTGAGTTGTCGACACTTACGGGAGTAGTAGCGAAGACACAGATTTTTTAGTCTGATTGGAACCAACAACAAAGTACGCATCCATCTACTTCTAATCAACAAAGGAAGAGGAGATTTATGTCAGAGAGTGGTAGTAGTTTTCAACCATTTTCATCCCCAAAGAGGCCTACAGTTAGATATGATAATGCAGTCAGACCTGATGTAAGACCCCCAGTATCACCATCTGTTCCTCAACGATTCAGCAGTCCCAGCAGCAAAGGCCACCATATAGGACACAATATAGGCCCCAACAACAACAATCTCAACAGCAGTCACAGCGGCAGCAAGGTAGACAAGCCTTACCCCTTCAAACGCAACCTCGTGTTTATGCAATCCAGAAGAAAGATTCTCAGACTAAGGGTGGAATCATAGAAGGTATACTTGTAGTATCATCCCTTTTTGCACGTGTTCTTTTTTATTCTGGCGCATCACATTCATTTATAGCAGATAGTTTTTGTCAGTCGTTGGAATTGCCGAGAACATCGCTGACCAAGGGATTAGAGCTCTAGACTCCTTTAGGGAAAAGAATGGTGTTGAGTTCTATATGCCAGGACTGTCCTATTTACATAGCAGAGTATGCCCTTCCAATTGATTGTTATGTTTTGGTGTTGTTAGAGTATGACGTGATTTTGGGAATGGACTAGTTATCCAAGTACCATGCAGTGTTGGACTGTACAGCTAAGACAGTCACCTTTTCTATACCTGACCAACCTCAATTTCAGTTTGTGGCTAATCCTAAAGATAAGTTTATAGAGACTTTGATGTCCTGTATTCATAAAGAGTCCAAAGGTATATGTATTGAACAGTTGCTGGTAGTACGTGATTTTCCAGATGTTTTTCAGGAAATTCCAGGTTTGCCACCCGTTAGACGTACAGAATTTCGAATAGATCTTTTCCTTCGCACTACCCTTATATCCAGAGCCCCTTATCGTATGGCACCGCTAGAGTTGTGTGAGTTGCAAAGACAGATAGATGAATTACGTCGTTTGGAGTTTATTCGCCCGACTACTTCACCTTGGGGAGCGCCTATGCTTTTTGTCAAAAAGAAGGATGGTTCGTTACAGTTGCGTCGATTATAGAGGACTTAATAAGGTTACGATTAGAAACAAGTATCCGCTCCCAAGAATAGATGATTTATTCGATCAGTTGAGTGGTGCGCAGTATTTCTCGAAGATAGATTTACGGTCTGGGTATCATCAGATTCGGGTTCGGGAGGAGGATATCCCGAAGACAGCTTTTGTGACTCGTTATGGACAATTTGAATTTCAGGTCATGTCATTTGGTCTAACTAATGCACCTGCAGTATTTATGCAGTTGATGAATGAGGTATTCCGTCCTTATTTGGACCAGTTTATTGTTGTTTTTATTGATGATATTTTAATATATTCAAAGACAAGGGAAGATCATGAGTGTCACTTAAAGATGACGTTGCAGACCCTTCGTGCCCACCAGCTATATGCTAAACTGGAAAAATGTGAGTTTTGGCAGGAAGAAGTGAAATTTTTGGGGCACACAGTTTCAAAGAATGTAGTTTCAGTTGATCCAACTAAGGTTGAAGCGGTTTTGCAATGGAAACAGCCAAAGAATGCATCTGAGATTCGGAGTTTCTTAAGTCTAGCAGGGTATTATAGACGTTTTGTTAAAGGATTTTCTCGTATAGCTGCCCCACTAACTCGATTGACTCGAAAGGATGCAATATTTGTTTGGAGTGGAGCCTGTGAGCGGGCATTCACGGAACTAAAAACTCGTCTTATAATGGCACCGATTCTCTTTCTTCCATCTGGGAGTGAGGGATTCGTCGTTTATACAGATGCCTCGCTTATAGGTTTGGGGTGTGTCCTAATGCAACAGGGCAAGGTAGTAGCATATGCATCTCGTCAACTTAGGCCTCATGAGCAGAATTATCCCGCACATGACCTAGAGTTAGCAGCGGTAGTTTTTGCCCTCAAAGTATGGAGGCATTACTTGTATGGGGTTAGATTCAAACTCTTTTCGGATCATAAGAGCCTGAAATACCTCTTTTCCCAAGCCGAATTGAATATGAGGCAGAGACGTTGGATGGAATTGATGAAAGACTACGATTTTGATCTTCAGTACCACCCAGGAAAAGCTAATGTAGTGGCGGATGCTTTAAGTCGTCAGCCACAGGCCCAAGTGGCACAATTGATGATGCGAGAGTGGAAAATGGTAGAAGATATAGCTGAATTTGATTTTGAGATGACTCTACAGTCCTCGGTTGTACAATTAGCAAACTTGACGATTCAGCCCTCTTTGATATCCCAAGTAATAGAAGCCCAACAGTTTGATCAATGGGCGTTGTTTTGTAAAGATGTAATAATAGGGAAAAGTCAACCGGAGTGGCAGATAGGTTTGGATGGTGGACTTCAGTTTCAGGGCAGATTATATGTTTCAGATATCTCAGAATTGAAGAAGGCCCTTATGGATAAGGCACATCGCACTCAGTTTACTATCCACCCAGGATCTACGAAGATGTATAAGGACATGAAAAGGCAATTTTGGTGGACTAGAATGAAACGTGAAGTTGCTAGGCATGTGTCCGAGTGTGACGTTTACAAACGAGTAAAGGCAGAGCACCAAAAGCCCGCAGGGGAATTGCAACCTTTGGAGATACCAGTATGGAAGTGGGAACATGTAACTATGGATTTCATTGTGGGTTTACCAAGAACCTTACATCGACATGATGCTATATGGGTTATTGTAGACCGTTTGACAAAGACATCCCGCTTTCTTCCTATTTGTATTTCTTGGTCTAAAGATCAGCTCGCAACTTTGTTTATAAACGAAATTGTTAGCTTACATGGTGTACTTGTTTCGATTGCTGGATTTTCACTTAGGGTTAGGTTATTGCTAGAATTTCTAATGGAGTTGGTTAAGTTATTGCTGGATTTTCTTTCAAAACCCTATAGAAGACTCGCTTTGCTGATTTAAATTCGTTAGGTTATTGCTGGATTTTCTTAAGGTTGTGGCTGGATTTTCTAAGTTAGTTGATTAGGTTATTAATAGCTGATTAGATGAAAGTCATACGTATTTCAAACGGGTTCTCTCTTTGTCCCTTACAACGTCCGCCTGCTACCTGTTTGACAAATTGTTTCAAAGAAATATCCTCATCCTTTTAGTGTAGTTACTTCTTGAGAAAAAGCATGCTTGTAGCATGAAGTCTTATAGCAGAATAAATCCCGGATTGGAGTTAGATTGGCTAAGTCATGTGCATATCATATGCGTGATTCATAATTGTTGTATCATTGTATGCTTGAGAGTGAATGATTCATATCATGATATGGTGATCATAGTAGGTTGTGGTGCGACACACGATGTGTCTATGATGAATATGTAAACCGTCTAGATACATAATGTATTACATGAGACCCTCATGAGGAACTTAAATGTGGAACTTAAATGTATGAGGAGACCACATGAGGAAGGTCGTCCTATGCTTGCCTTGAAAACCATGACATATTGTGCTTGTATGTGGACTTATGCATATGGTGATTGTAAATGCAATGAAACATACTTTGTTATAACTTGAGTTGGACACCACACCAAAAATGTTACAGGTATGCTAGTTAGGAGCGAGTTAATTCAAGTTGAAGGCTCTAAAAGGGAAAGGGGAAGGCCCAAAAGGAAGCGGACTGAAGTTATGGCCCTTGACAGAGTGGAATGGTGGAACAAGATTCACGTAGCTGACCCCAATTAATTGGGATAAGGCTTGGATGATGATGATCTTTGGCACTAAACAGTTAAAACAACCACAGGAATTGCTATTAGCAATATTTGATGCTCAAAGGTATATGAGACAAGAATAGGTAACTAGATCTCTCTCACAGTTCACACACTGCATTACAATCACACTATACCCCACATAGCAGTTGGATATTTGGTTTTCTGTTTTAATTAAGGGCCTTCTCCAAAGAGATGTACTTGGTGGCTCACGGTATGCCATCATGGCATACAAGTAACTCAAATCGACCATCCAACTTGTCAACTAAAATGTATATAGTCTATAAATGAAAAGTTAGACTGAATTGATTGCATAGCAATCCAATTTGTGGACATTCAACAAAGAGTAGAATGCAAAAGACCAATGGTTCTAATTTAGAATACATCACAAGAGTCTATGAATCAAAGTCTATATTTGTTCAACTAATATGACTTTTGGGCTACCACCTATTTACATCGGAATCCGCCATATGAATGGTTTAGTTTGAATTTATTATGCCACTTGTACACCATCAGAGCGACTGCATGTCAACAATCACGTACTGGAAGAGTATCAGATAACTCTACAACCTTTTGAGTTTGCTTCTTCTTTTTTTACAGGCAGACTCCTATGTTTTGTTTATTAAAAACAACAAACACCCCCCACCCCCCCCACCCCCCCCCCCCCCCCCCCCCCCCCCCCCCCCCCAAAAAATATAATAATAAATAAATAAAAAATAAAAAATAAATTAAAAAAAAACTCCTATAACAGTTTCACACCATTTAAAAAATGGTGGTAACTCTTCGATCGTAAAACCTGGCAGTGTGCCCAAATCTCTGACTTAACTGTGGATGGAGAATAACTGAAGAAGACAATTTAACCATCTGATTTTTCCCTTCGAACTTGGACCACTCACTATTTTACTTTTAGCCATCCATTTGATAGCCATTAACTGCATGTTTAGTATTGTACTTGTTTGATCAGTGTGATATTAGAGATATCCACGGATGCAGAATTCAGCAGGTATGGACAATTGTACTTCAATGCCATATGTGAGGAGGATAAGTCACCACCATTTTTAAAATGGTGCAGTACTAATATAGGAGTCTTAACCGCTGTTTGACAAGACTGGAATACAGTCAACTAGATGGTTGTCACAAGGATAGAAAGAGGAAAAAGGAGAGAGAAAGAAGGAACAAAAAAGAAAGAAAGAAAGGAGTATAGGAGGAACAACTTGTATGTTACGCCCTTTTCTTTCCTCGGCCCACACACGTGTGCCTTGCTCATAGAGAAACAGGCATATTTACTGCTATGGCACACAAGTACGATGTTTGTGCTCTCCATTAGGTGGGTCACGTTCCGTACATCTATCTGCAACGCCTCACTTCTTTTTACTGACAGGGAGAGAGTAGAGAGGGAGGACAGAGATTAGTGACCCGGGCAGGTTGCTTAAAACTGTTTGGGTCGAACAATTCAGCCTTGGGACCAGAAAACCGGATGACCTGCGCATCTATCTCTATTACATATAATGCAAATAACTTTTGGAAATTTTTGCCCCCGCAATTAATTTCCCAAGGGCAAAGAACTTTTGATATTCAAAGGGCATGGGAAGACATTTCAATTAAAGGTTGGGTTACTATGGAAATTGAAAAATGTGATTGTTGTCTGTTGATAGTATGGTGTGGATTTCACACGCAAAAAAACCAACAACTTAGATTCTACGGCTAAGCAGCGCCTGGGCAATTTTGCCCTTGCAATTGGTTAGGGAAGAGGTGGTTTCTCAAGGGTTTTTTGTCCTTTCCCTTCTTCCCATAAGTCAGCCCGCATCCAATCCCCTCCCTTTCGCATGCAGCCCACAAGGAAGCGGGTATCAAGGAGCCCATGAAACAGAGGCTCCATGGGGCCCACCATGATGACTGTGTTACATACACTATGCATCTGTTGGCTCTAAACATGGGTATTATATGGACCCAAACCATGATAGTAGATGGTTCTGATCTTCAAAAAAAAAAAAAAAAAGATCGTAGATGGTTTTAGTCCAAACAAGTCAAAAGTATCTCGTCTGCTCTGGGTCTTAGTTGTAAGAGCCTTCTATCAAGTTGCCATTCCCACTCTGGTTAGAATTGCAGAGCATTGAAGGTTATACTCACCAGTGACCATGCTTGATGTTCATTCCAACGACTTAATCACCAATAACACCAAAGATTAGAATTGTAAGACCCGAGGCCCCGAAATCTAGTTCGTACACTGGATAGTCGTTGGCTGTAGGTCTATTGGCCTCGAGAATGTTTTGACTTGATCATAATGTTGTTCTGTTATCGAGCCGCAAGCCGTATTTCAACCCGATGTCCGAATTTTAAGATACGGACTTAAAATTAAACAATCTGAGAAATGACAACTATGTCCTTATTTTATCTGGCGGAGCCCCACCATCGAGTTTTCAAAATCTGTTAGGTCCGAGAGACTAACCGTTGTGACCGTAGTTGAGTTACGGAATTATTGACGAAAACGGCATGTCAATAGGACACTCGGATTGTAAGTTATGAATAGATATGTACATGTATATTTTAATAAAATAACTCAAATGACCTCGATTTTTTTTATAATCTTTGGAATGCTTTCTTTCAAATCACTTAAATAACATTTTGTTTATTGCTACCATAAGTTTAAACTTCTCGAAATCATCACAAAACATCCCATAACCCTCCTTTTTAGACAAAAGCCAATTTAAAACCATTTACAAGTCCATAAATATGAAAAACCTCTTTCAACATTCCATTTCCAACACTCTAGTTGAGAAGAAGAAGAAAAAGAAGCAAAGGAAATAGAAGTTGAGGTTGAGATCCAATCCTCTGCTAGTTACAGGTGAGTGCATAGATTAGGAGTACGCATATGTGTACGTTGGGGTTTCCTTGAAAACCTTATCGCTGAATTTTCATTTAGGATTAGGTGATTGCTGGAATTTCTGTTTTAAGGTTCGATTATTGCTGGATTTTCTGTTTTAGGGTTAGGTTCATGCTGGATTTTTATTTAAGGTTAGGCGATTGCTGGAATTTCTGTTTTAGGGTTACGTTATCGCTGAATTTTCAGTTAAGGTTCGATTATGGCTGGAATTTCTGTTTTAAGGTTAGATTATTGCTGAATTTTCTGTTTGGGTTAGGTTCTCGCTGGATTTTTATTTAGGGTTAGGTGATTGCTGAGTTTACTAATCTCGGGTTCGGTTATTGCCGGATTTTCTGAAGGTTATTGCTAGATTTTTTCTGCTTTAGTTAGTGAGATTATTAAGGGAAGATTGGATGATAGAGATGAGTTAGTTTTGTTTAAATTCATACGAATTGCTATCGCTTTCTCGCTGTCCCTTACAAAGTCCGCCACTACCAATTTGACAAAACGTTTAAAAGAATTATCCTACCTCCTTTTGATATAGTTAATTCTTGAGAAAAATCATGCTTGTGACATGAAGTCTTATAGCGGAATGAATTCCGAATTGGAGTTAGATTGGCTAAGTGATGTGTATATCATATGCACGGTTCATAGGTGATGTATCATTGTATGATTGAGAGTGAATGATTCATAACATGGTATGGTGATCATAGTGGGTTGTGTTGCGACAGACGATGTGTCTATGAATAGTATGTGAACCGTCTAGATACAGGATGCATTACATGAGACCCCTAGGAGAAACTTACAATTCATGAGGAGACCACATGAGGAAGGTCATCCTTTGCTTGTCTTGAAAAACATGATCTATTGTGCTTGTGTGTGGACTCATGCATACATGCATACGGTGATCGTAAATGCGATGAAACATGCTTTGTTATGACACGAGTTGGACACCACACCGAAAATGTGTAATTCAACAGGACATGATTAGAGGGTCCGTGGGTGAAAGTCCCTAAACCCCGATTAGTACCATTGGGAGCAACCAATGCCTAGACCGGGTGGAAGAACAGAGCGCTGGAATGCCGAAATACCAAAGTAGGCAGCGACTCCCACCGACGCGTGTCGATTGGTTGAGAGGTTTGACCTGACCTGCTTATGGGCAAGCAAAGATAGGTTGTGTGTGACGAGCTCGTAAATTGTCCGCTATCGTTTTGTCAGGCGACTTATGACTTCTCGCTGTTAGGCAGATAGTGAGGTTCAACACAAGTGGGTTAGACTAGTTCAGCCCGTGAACTATGTAGTCCCACCTCTGTAGTTGACCACGGTGGAAAAGTCTATACAAGTGGGTAGCAATCATATGCGAGTCCCACCTCTATTTCAAACTTTGGTGATCCAATTGGGAAATGTGGAAAGTTGTGGAAACGTTGGAAGAGTGTATGTTACAAGTGGGTAGAAGTCTCACCTCTATATATAAAAATGATTTGGAACATAAAAAGTGGCATAATGCATTGTATCTTTATTTTATTGTTATCGATCCAGAAAGTCTGTGCATTCCTGTGCATTATATGAGCATGACATGAAACATGCATTTTCATTGCACACACGTACTCACTGGGCTTAGTAGCTCAAGCTTTCCTTTCTATTTTTTTTTACAGGTGAGAGTAGAGAGCTGCAGGAGTAGAGGCTACAGACTCCAGTTGTCCTTTTGTTTTGTACATATCAGTGTATATATTTTGTTTTGTAATACCCTAAATATGTACATCAGGTATAGTAAATATGATATGGTTTATGGTTTGGTTTTGCCTTGATGTGCTCAGTTGTACACAGTAATATATGTTGAATATGATGAAACTTTGAGAAATGATACATGTTTGTCGTCTATACTTTCAGAAATCCTCCTTGTGGAGCCCCGCTTAATATGGGACTTGGTATGTGATAGTTGGAAGTCCCACAATCGGAGTTCTACGGAGGCTGTCAACCAAAATTTGGTGTATAGTAATCATGGATTACCAACACTAGATTTAGGGTCGTGACAGAAAATGGTATCAGAGCATGATCTGGGAAATATCTGCATAAATCATATAATGTATTTACTATATGTTGTTGTGTTAGAGTTGTTAGGTTCATGTTTTGCGAAGTAGAGGAGTTGTATGGTTATTTACTCTTGTGTATATTGTATAGGTTTACTTGTTCTTTATTCTTTTTAGGCTAATTCGGTGTTTTATCTATAGGATGCCGCCTAGAAAGAATCCTGTTCAGACTCCTCCAGTGCAACCCAAGTCTAAGTCAAAATCTACGTCAAAATCTGTTCCAGATCCAGTTATACCTATTTCTGCAACACAACTTCAACAACTGTTGCAGACTATGTCAACTATAACGGCTAATCAAAAGCAGCGATCTAGTTATACTCCTGAGACATCAGCGCAGGAGCGAGTCGGTGCTCTTTTTATGGATTTTAGACGTCTAGATCCACCTTGTTTTTCTGGCAAGCCAGATCCTATGGCAGCCGAGTTATGAAAGTCAGAAATAGAGAAACTTTTTCAAGTTATGAGTTGTACTTCCAAGCAATGTGTTACCTTAGCGACTTATCAATTGCAAGGAGAGGCAGAACAATGGTGGAAGTCAGTTGTTCGTTCAGTAGATCCAAAATTTGTGTGGACATGGCAAGCATTTAAAGACAAGTTTGATCGTAAGTTTTTCCCCATAGTTGTTCGTCGTCAGAAAGCACATGAATTTGATTCTTTGGTTCAGGGTGAGATGTCTGTTGCTGACTATGAGGCTCGTTTTATAGAATTATCTCGTTTTGCTCCACATTTAGTAGCCACTGATGATTTGAAGGCGAGGAAATTTGAGAATGGTTTGCATCCTAGTTTGCGATCTCGAGTTAGAGGATTTGAGTTGTCGACTCTTGAGGGAGTAGTGGCGAAGGCACAGATTTTTTAGTCTGATTAGAACCAACAACAAAGTATGCATCCATCTACTTCTAATCAACAAAGGAAGAGGAGATTTATTTCAAAGAGTGGTAGTAGTTTTCAGCCCTTTTTATCCCCAAAGAGGCCTACAGTTAGATATGATAATGCAGCCAGACCTAATGTAAGACCCCCAATATCACCGTCTGTTCCTCAACGACAGTTTTTAGCCAGACCTGATGTCAGATTCCCAGTAGCACCGTCTGTTCCTCAGTGACAGTTTTTCGGAGCCTATTATAATTGTGGTGGTGTAGGGCACCGTAAAAAGGATTGTCCCAATCCGCAGAAACAGCAGCCATATCAACCACCTAGACATCAGCAACCCCAGCAGCAAAGGCCACCATATAGGACATAGTATAGGCCCCAACAACAACAGTCTCAACAGCAGTCACAGCGGCAACAAGGTAGACAACCCTTACCCCTTCCAACGCAACCTCGTGTTTATGCAATCCAGAAGAGAGATTCTCAGACTAAGGGTGGAGTCATAGAAGGTATACTTATAGTATCATCCTTTTTTGCACGTGTCCTTTTTTATTCTGGCGCATCACATTCATTTATAGCAGATAGTTTTTGTCAGTCGTTGGAATTGCCGAGAACATCGATGACCATCGGATTAGAGCTCTTGACTCCTTTAGGTAAAAGAATGGTGTTGAGTTCTATATGTCAGGACTGTCCTGTTTACATAGCAGAGTATGCCCTTCCAATCGATTGTTATGTTTTAGAGTTGTTAGAGTATGATGTGATTTTGGGAATGGACCGGTTATCCAAGTACCATGCAGTGTTGGACTGTACAGCTAAGACAGTCACCTTTTCTATACCTGACCAGCCTCGATTTCAGTTTGTGGCTGATCCTAAAGATAAGTTTATAGAGACTTTGATGTCATGTATTCATAACGAGTTCAAAGGTGTATGTATTGAACAGTTGCTGGTAGTACGTGATTTTCCAGATATTTTTCAGAAAATTCCAGGTTTGTCACCCGTTAGACGTACAGAATTTCGAATAGATCTTATCCTTGGCACTGCCCCTATATCCAGAGCCCCTTATCGTATGGCACCGTTAGAGTTTCGTGAGTTGGAAAGACAGATAGATGAATTACGTCGTTTGGAGTTTATTCACCCAAGTACTTCACCTTGGGGAGCGCATGTGCTATTTGTAAAAAAGAAGGATGGTTCCTTACGGTTGTGTCGATTATAGAGGACTGAATAAGGTTACGATTAGAAACAAGTATCCGCTCCAGAGAATAGATGATTTATTCGATCAGTTAAGGTGCGCAATATTTCTCGAAGATAAATTTACGGTCTAGGTATCATCAGATTCGGGTTCGGGAGGAGGATATCCCGAAGATAGTTTTTGTAACTCGTTATGAACAATTTGAATTTCAGGTTATGTCATTTGGTCTGACTAATGCACCTGCAGTATTTATGCAGTTGATGAATGAGGTATTCCGTCCTTATTTGGACCAGTTTATTGTTGTTTTTATTGATGATATTTTAATATATTCAAAGAGAAAGGAAAATCATGAGTGTCACTTAGAGATGATGTTGCAAACCCTTCGTGCCCACCAACTATATGTTAAACTGGAAAAATGTGAGTTTTGGCAGGAAGAAGTGAAATTTTTAGAGCACACAGTTTCAAAGAATGGAGTTTCAGTTGATCCAGCTAAGGTTGAAGCAGTTTTGCAATGGAAACAGCCAAAGAATGCATCTGAGATTCGGAGTTTCTTAGGTCTAGCAGGGTATTACAGACGTTTTGTTAAAGGATTTTCTCGTATAGCTGCCCCACTGACTCGATTGACTCGAAAGGATGCAATGTTTATTTGGAGTGGAGCCTGTGAGCAGGCATTCGCAGAACTAAAAACTCGTCTTACGACGGCACCGATTCTCACTCTTCCATCTGGGAGCGAGGGATTCGTTGTTTATACAAATGCCTCGCTTATAGGTTTGGGGTGTGTCCTAATGCAACAGGGCAAGGTAGTAGCATATGCATCTCGTCAACTTAGGTCTCATGAGCAAAATTATCCCGCACACGACCTAGAGTTAGCAGCGGTAGTTTTTGCCCTCAAAGTGTGGAGGCATTACTTGTTTAGGGTTAGATTCGAACTCTTTTTGGATCATAAGAGCCTGAAATACCTCTTTTCCCAAGCCGAGTTGAATATTAGGCAGAGACGTTGGATGAAATTGATGAAAGACTATGATTTTGATCTTCAGTACCACCCAGGAAAAGCTAATGTGGTGGCGGATGCTTTAAGTCGTCAGCCACAGGCCCAAGTGGCACAATTGATGATGCGAGAGTGGAAAATGATAGAAGATATAGCTGAATTTGATTTTGAGATGACTCTACCGTCCTCAGTTGTACAATTAGCAAACTTGACGATTCAGCTCTCTTTGATATCCCAAGTAATAGAAACCCAACAGTTCGATCAATGGGCGTTGTTTTGTAAAGATGTGATAATAGGGAAAAGTCAACCGGAGTGGCAGATAGGTTTGGATGGTGGACTTTGGTTTCAAGGCAGATTATATGTTCCAAATATCTCAGAATTGAAGAAGGCCCTTATAGATGAGGCAAATCGCACTCAGTTTACTATCCACCCAGGATATACGAAGATGTATAAGGACATGAAAAGGCAATTTTGGTGGACTGGAATGAAACGTGAAGTTGCTAGGCATAAGTCAGAGTGTGACGTTTACAAACGAGTAAAGGCAGAGCATCAAAAGCTTGCAGGGGAATTGCAACATTTGGAGATACCAGTATGGAAGTGGGAACATGTAACTATGGATTTCATTGTGGGTTTACCGAGAACCTTACGTCGACATGATGTTATATGGGTTATTTTAGACCATTTGACAAAGACAACCCACTTTCTTCCTATTTGTATTTCTTGGTCTACAGATCGACTCGCAACTTTATTTATAAACGAAATTGTTAGATTACATGGTGTACCTGTTTCGATTGTATCTGACCGAGATCCAAGGTTTACGTCAAAGTTTTGGAAGAGTTTTCAAAAAGCAATGGGGACGACTTTAAGCTTTAGCACAGCATATCATCCACAAACAGATGGGCAAACCGAAAAAGTTAACCAGATTCTCGAGGACATGCTCATATCATGTGCCTTAGATTTCTCTGGTAGTTGGGATGACCACTTGCCGCTAGCAGAATTTGCGTATAATAATAGTTTTCCGGCTACTATTGGTATGGCACCCTATGAGGCGTTATATGGTAGACCTTGTAGGTCCCCAAGTTGTTGGACTGAACTTGGTGAACGATGTCTTTTAGGTCCTGATGTTGTCCGGAAAACGTTTGAAAAGATTGTCTTATTCGACAACGTATGCTTACAGCTCAAAGTCAGCAGAAGAGTTTTGCAGATCGCCGGCGTAGACCCTTAGAGTTTGTCGAGGGAGACCGTGTATATCTCCGAGTTTCACCAGTGAAAAGTGTAGTACGATTTGGTGTTAAGGGAAAGTTAGCCCCGAGGTTTATAGGGCCCTTTGATATTGTTGAACGAGTTGGCACTGTAGCTTATCGTCTCGCTTTGCCACCCCAATTATCTGGAGTTCATAACGTTTTTCACGACTCGATGCTCCGTAAATGTGATCCGAAGATCATAGCACCTGTTATTGACTGGCAATCCTTAGCAGTTCGGGAAGATGCATCCTATATCGAGCAGCCAATTTGTATTGTGGATAGAAAAGAACAAGTTCTTCATACTAAAGTCATTCCCTTAGTTAAAGTTCAATGGGGTTATCATTCTGTAGAAGAAGCAACCTGGGAACGGGAAGCAGAGATACGCAGTCGTTACTCTCATCTATTTAATTCTTAGGTACGTATAAGTATGATATAATTATTTTTGTATTGTACTGTTATAGATAGATTTTGAAATTTCGAGGACGAAATTTTTTTTTAAGGAGGGGAGAGTCGTAAGACCCGAGGCCCCGAAATCTAGTTCGTACACTGGATAGCCGTTGGCTGTAGGTCTATTGGCCTCGAGAATGTTTTGACTTGATCATAATGTTGTTCTGTTATCGAGCCGCAAGCCGTATTTCAACCCGATGTCCGAATTTTAAGATACGGACTTAAAATTAAACAATCTGAGAAATGACAATTATGTCCTTATTTTATCTAGCGGAGCCCCATCATCGAGTTTTCAAGATCCATTAGGCCCGAGAGACTAACCGTTGTGACCGTAGTTAATTTACGGAATTATTGGTGAAAACGGCATGTCAATAGGACACCTGGATTGTAAGTTATGAATAGATATGTACATGTATATTTTAATAAAATAACTCAAATGACCTTGATTTTTTTAAAATCTTTGGAATGTTTTCTTTCAAATCACTTAAATAACATTTTGTTTATTGCTACCATAGGTTTAAACTTCTCAAAATCATCACAAAACATCCCATAACCCTCCTTTTTAGACAAAAGCCAATTTAAAATCATTTACAAGTCCATAAATATGAAAAACCTCTTTCAACATTCCATTTCCAGCACTCTAGTTGAGAAGAAGAAGAAGAAGAAAAGAAAATAGAAGTTGAGGTTGAGATCCAATCCTCTGCTAGTTATAGGTGAGTGCATAGATTAGGAGCACGCATATGTGTACGTTGGGGTTTCCTTGAAAACCCTATCGCTGAATTTTCATTTAGGGTTAGGTGATTGCTGGAATTTCTGTTTTAAGGTTCGATTATTGCTGGATTTTCTGTTTTAGGGTTAGGTTCATACTGGATTTTCATTTAAGGTTAGGCGATTGCTGGAATTTCTGTTTTAAAGTTAGATTATTGCTGGATTTGTTGTTTTAGGGTTAGGTTATCGCTGAATTTTCAGTTAGGGTTCGATTATGGCTGGAATTTCTGTTTTAAGGTTAGATTATTGCTGGATTTTCTGTTTGGGTTAGGTTCTCGTTGTATTTTTATTTAGGGTTAGGTGATTGCTGAGTTTACTAATCTAGGGTTCGGTTATTGCCGGATTTTCTGAAGGTTATTGCTGGATAAGTCCACCCACTACCTGTTTGACAAAACGTTTAAAAGAATTATCCTTCCTCCTTTTGATGTAGTTAATTCTTGAGAAAAATCATGCTTGTGGCATGAAGTCTTATAGCGGAATGAATTCCGGATTGGAGTTAGATTGGCTAAGTCATGTGCATATCATATGCATGGTTCATAGGTGATGTATCATTGTATGATTGAGAGTGAATGATTCATATCATGGTATGGTGATTATAGTGGGTTGTGTTGCGACAGATAATGTGTTTATGAATAGTATGTGAACCGTCTAGATACAGGATGCATTACATGAGACCCTTAGGAGAAACTTACAATTCATGAGGAGACCACATGAGGAAGGTCATCCTTTGCTTGTCTTGAAAAACATGATCTATTGTGCTTGTGTGTGGACTCATGCATACATGTATACAGTGATTGTAAACGTGATGAAACATACTTTGTTATGACACGAGTTGGACATCACACCGAAATTGTGTAATTCAACAGGACATGATTAGACGGTCTGTGGGTGAAAGTCCCTAAACCCCGATTAGTACCATTGGGAGCAACCAATGCCTAGACCGGGTGGAAGAACAGAGCGCTGGAATGCCGAAATACCAAAGTAGGCAGCGACTCCCACCGACACGTGTCGATTGGTTGAGAGGTTTGACCTAACCTGCTTATGGGCAAGCAAAGATAGGTCATTTTCACTGCACACACGCACTCACTGGGCTTAGTAGCTCAAGCTTTCCTTTCTTCTTTTTTTTTTACAGGTAAGAGTAGGGAGCTGCAGGAGTAGAGGCTATAGACTCCAGTTGTCCTTTTGTTTTGTACATATCAGTGTATATATTTTGTTTTGTAATACCCTGAATATGTACATCAGGTATAATAAATATGACATGGTTTATGGTTTGGTTTTGCCTTGATGTGCTCAGTTGTACACAGTAATATATGTTGAATATGATGAAACTTTGAGAAATGATACGTGTTTGTCGTCTTTACTTTCAGAAATCCTCCTTGTGGAGCCCCGCTTATGGGACTTAGTATGTGATAGTTGGAAGTCCCACAATCGGAGTTCTACGGAGGCTATCAACCAAAATTTAGTGTATAGTAATCATGAATTACCAACACTAGATTTAGGGTCGTGACAAGAATCGTCAATAGCACCAAAGTCTAGGATGTATTCGGGAACCATGGTATGTGTACTATGGTGTCTCGCGATTTCCATCATGATCTTGAGATACAAGCAGGCTGAGCATCTCGGCGATTAATTCCCAACTCCATATGCTACAATTCGACACCAAAATCAACCATGATTTTCAACATATGGTTCATTTACATCTGCTTATATGAATAAATCATTTCTTTCCTGTAACTTTGCCAGTTTTGTTGGATTTGCTTCCAACACAATAAGGCATGTCCCTTCAACTTCACGACAACAACTTTACGAAATTCGAGAAAATCATCCTACTGATTGTGTTTTTTTTTTTAATGTTGTCAATCCAATCAATCAATTCAATGAAGTGCATCTTTCCATGACAACTTTGAAACAAACTCCATGATCTCTATTTCTTTCCAATGCATAAACAAGGTTACCTTAAATTTGTTCCTCACTCAGTTTTGGTTGATGTAATCTTCCACTCCACTATTGGAATCTTCTAACAATTATGTGCCTAATTTAACTCTTATGGCAAACAACATGCAAAGCAATCTTCTTCCATCTACTGTTTTAGCATTATTGGAACTCCCTAAATTATAAGAGATTCATCCACCACTTTCTAGAAGTCACTTGAGAGCATTATTTTAGACATCTTCACCTCAAAAGCACAGAAGATTCATTCTCTCAATACCCCACATATTGAAACTTAATTTTCCCAGATGATAAAAAAAATTAAATTAAATTAAATTAAATGCACCTTCCATATCATTGAAAACACCATTTTGATTATTACCCTCATCATCTGCCAATAAATTTTAGCGGTTCCATTAATCATCTTTGTTAATTGTAGGCTCATCACTAGACCATCGATATGTTCTCTAAGTTCAACATCTATCTATCCAAAAGGAAACAAAATTCAACCGCAATATAAAGTTATGAGAAAATCCCAAATAATAATAACAAAATTATCCCAAAACTCTTCAATCTCAAAGACCCGCATTCAAAACCACCTAAAAAGCTTTAAACCCAACTTTCTTGTCGTAAAGGGATCCAAATCATCTTATAATCAAACTAAAAACTCCCAAAAACCCATTGCCCTACAAATAGACTTTACATTGTTCTATGCAAACCTCCTACCACACCCTTGGAGATACTCATCCCAAGAGCTCTTCCAATGATGTCATCACTCAAACCCATGTCAACCCGTAGTTGTAGGATCCTCCTAACTAGGTGCCGCTCCCACTTTTTATCGCACTTGGGACTCTCATTCCCACTCCTGCCTCCGGCCTATTTATAATTGTTTACTTTTTGAAACAAATTTTCACCACTCCCACACCCAAATCTGGTGTCGCTTCCCTTCACACATTGTACAACTATATGTCAACCCAAGGAGATCACTTTACTACTACGAATAGAGATGCTCCGCAACAAAACATTCCCCACAGTCCCACCAGACTAACCCTACATGTGTGCACACCCACACATCATAAACATCCTAACTTAGGATTTTCTTTGGTTTTCCATTTTAATCAAGGATTTTCTCAAATGAGTCGTGAATAAGAATAACAGCTCCTAGCATGTCATGGCCAGCAAAGCGGAGTTGTGTGTGCCCTCACCAAAGCTATATATATATATATATATATATAATTTAAAAAAAAAAAAACTTCAAAAGGGAAATTTTGCTAATTTTAACGTGTTAGTGGTTTCTTTATTGCAAAATTACTTTATTCCATTTAAGTAGTTTGTATGCATGAAATCTAATCACATACAACAATGGGCCACTAGTCATATATGTACTCCATTTTACATGGACACGTGCTTTTTTGCTTGGAAAAGAAAAAATAGAGTGAAAGAAGGGGAGGGGGTGTTACATGCCCAACATATTTGACATGCTGATGTGGCAAGTAGAGCCTATCTTGGTAGTTCCTTTCTTTACTCCTCCAAAATGGGATAGTATTGCGTTAAAATAAGAGATTAGCTTAGTTGATAGTATTTGTGTTAAAATAGGAGATTTGCTAGTATTTGTGTTTATCTTGCCATCTAAGTAAGATTTTGTAGCTTTTTCCTAACTCTTTTTATGTAGTTCTCCAGAGAAATGATGAAATGTAGATGAATTTTACCTTAAATTGTGTTTTCTACACTAGAGGACGCCCTTCCCCTGTTTTCACGTGGGTTGGATAGGGTTTGAACCCTATCATTTGGCATCAGAAACGCCCTTCCTAGGCATTGCCAATAAAGACAACGCAATCGAAAAAAACAAGTCTAATGGAGAGAGATGTGGAGCATCTGGAGGAAGCCTAGAATCAGATGAACACGAAGCTCGAATCGATCCAACGACGTTGGAACGTCTCACTTTGTGGCTTCCTTTCACCAACAATGGGGAGCAATTGGGAGTTGAGGAATCTAGCATTGTAAATCCAAACGAGCAAGGCGACGGTCAGATTCAACCGCGTTTCGCTCGTATTGATTTTATTAGCTTCAATGGACACAATCCATTGGAATTCATTTACAAATCTAAGCAGTCTTTCCGCTACCATTAAACGATGGAAAATGGGAAAGTTCTCCTTGCTTTGTTCCACATGGATGGACCTGCGTCGACGTGGTTTCAATGGGATAGTCATATGAACCCTGACACCTTATGGAAGGGAATGACAGAGGCCATGTTGGTCCATTTTGGGCCAACCAATTACGAGAATCTCGACGACATGTTGGCGAAATTACGACGAGGAACAGGGGTCGTCCAAAGTTATCAAGATGAATTTAAGCGCCTTGCCAACCGCGTTGAAAGATAGTCAGATCGGGCTCTAATGGGGACGTTCATTCAAGGGTTGCATGATGATGTTGGTCAAGAAGTGCTAATGTTTCGACCCTCTACTCTGCACGAAGCAAAGGGGTTGGCTCAACGCCGAGAGGAGAAACTTGCACGCTTAAGAAAGTCTTTACAATCAGTGCCTAGTCATGTGCCAATGCCGACAAATTCAGGAGGGTTTGTAAGTATAGGATCGAATGTTGCACCCACACAATCTCATCAGAAATTTTGGCTCGGTGCAGTCATGGCTCCTATTAAAAACATGGTGTGCTATAAAGGCCATTACATAAAGGTAATGGTGGCAACCGTTATACGTTATGGGGTCATAACAGTTGGTGCAGGTATTTGCACGCCATAAGCGTGGTCCTACCTATCCAGATTCGAGTTACAACAATACCAGTACCACTGTAAGTATGGTCGTACTGGGCAGACATTGGACCCACGTGATGCATTCCGTCCATCAGATGCCTCCCCTCATGCACCCCAACGTCCAAAAAATTAGCCTGAATGCCTACCGTGGTGTATATGGAATCCAGGCCATCCAGATCCTTCACCTGCCATGGATGAAGAGTCCGGACAAAATTCAGGCTGTTCCACATCCCAGGTGGGCCCGGTGAAAATCAAGGGTGGGCGTCCCCTCCCACATTGTTCCCTATGATGTGGCCCACCAGACCTCTGGATCGAGCTGATTTTCAGACATTGGGAATGATCTGAGGGGAACACATCCAATCGATAGGTTGGATGTGATAAATAGATCGTGTGGGCCCCACTTCTGCGCACCTCTTTTCTTTGATCTGAATCAAACACCGACTTCAAACACTCAATCATCCCAAAACAAGAAAAAGAGAGCCAGAATAGAGATAATAAAAAGATGAAAAACAATAAAGAGGAAAGGAAAGACAAGTAACGAGGCAAAACCTTTGAGGAGCTCATCTTCGTATTGGGCAGTAGCTTCAGTCTTATTAGCATTAATGTCATCTTCTATTTCTTCTTCTTCTTCTTCTTCTACTTCATAGTCGCTGCCACTGCCATCATCCGGATCTTCCCAAAAGCCATCACGAGTTCGCGCAGAGATGGGATTAGAGCCAGAGGATGAGGTGATTCTTCTACTTGATATTTCATCCTTCCCTAGAATAAGATGAAGAAGAAGAGAAGGGGTACTGAAACGTAGATTGGAGGGGAGAGACGCTTTTACAGAGCAGACATTGCTGTTGCTGCTGTTGTTGTAGGATTTCTTTGGTAGGGGAGGAAGAGAGAGGCTGATGAGAGGAGGAAACGGAGAGGAGATAATGATGGAGTTGCTGAGTGGTGATGATACAAACCTTCCTCCTAACATCTTCCACCTCTTATCTTCTTTCTTTCTATCTCCTCTCTCAGTCTCAGCTCTCAAGGTTCTGCTTCTAATTTTGGGCGAGTCATTGATATCTGATACTCTAGTAGAGCAGGAAGCAAGACACGCGGGCGCTAAGAAAAGCGTCACATGGATTGAAATGGGGGCGGATCGGTTGTTACCCCGGCAACACGTAAGTGGGTGTTTCCCTGACCGTGGAACCCACCCTGGTCTATGAGTTGTATATCGACACCGTATATCATTTTTCTAGCTCATTTTAGGAAATGCACCTGTAAACGCCCTCCTACGCGCTTGTGTTGGTTGGTTGGTTTTGATTTTAATTTGATTAATTCGGTGTAAGGTTAATTTAGAAATAAAAATGCATTTAACTTTCGTTACCAACTAAAATAAGCTTAGAATCTACGGCAGGTTAGAAATCATAAAATTGTTTAATAATAGGGGAACAGTAAGATTTCTCAACTCAAGTGACTTCTATAGTTGGCTTGCGGCCATTGATTATGGATAAGGGCTTTAGTTACGAAAAAGAAAAGGATTAGGCAACCTTTTTCGGAATTGTACGGTTCTTTTCAATATTCAGAGTAACTTCCAATATAAAAAAAACTAAGTCATACTACACTAAGCCGTATGGCCAAGGTGGGCAAAAAAGAACAAAGCAGAAGCAAAGTAAAGAAAGCATATAAAGTTAAGCCATACTTTGTAGACTTTTAGGATCCGGGTAGGCAAAATATTAAAGAAATGAAAGCATAATAAAAGCGCGAGTGGATATAAACGTTGCAACTGTGTAAGGAATATGCGGAGTGGAATACGGCTTGATTCTGAGATATGAGAAGGCAAATGAGAAATTAAGCATCCTTTTCAGTCAAAAAGGATGAGTAGACGTCCCGAATTACGATCCTACTCATTGACTTCAGTGGCGGCTTCAGCTTTGACGTTGACAAGTAGGAGGACCTATTAAGAGGAATATTTCAGAGAGGACATAGAGTTAGGCATGTGCTTTGACAGTAATGGGAATTCGTTGTTGTCGGAGCGTATTCGAGCAAAGCCAACTCTCTCTCTCTCTCTCTCTCTCTCTCTCTCTCTCTCTCTCTCTCTCTCTCTCTCTCTCTCTCTCTCTCTCTCTCGCTCTCTCTCTCGACTTCCGCCCCCATCTTATCTTTGGCTATCTTTGAACTTTGTCCCTTCTGTTGGCTACGCATTGCCTTAAATAGGCAAAGGGGCGATGACACGTACGTGTTATAGCTCAGATCGGAATACATCGAGTCGGGATTGTCCACGGAATCAACAGGATCAAGTAGCATCCATAAGCTCGGGGCAGCCTCTGATTGGTGGCCAGAGCGGCTATGCACATATACGATGTTGTAAGGACCGTATCGGTGCAGATACGGTCCCGGGAAATCCGTTTCTAGGATTACAAATTTTATAGCACTGTTTTTTAGTTTGTAACTTTTTTTATTTAATGGTGCTTCGTGGGTGTGTAAACACCCCACCCTAGACTGATAAGCTGAATGAGTGTGAACGGATGGATGGACAACCAAATCCTAATCCTAAACCCTAACCCTAAAAGCCTAAACCATAGGAACCCCAGTCCTAAAATCCTAAACTCAGTCCATTCAACTCAGTCAACCCAGTCGGCCTAACCATGAACCCTAGGAATCTAAAACCCCAGAGCCTTGAGTTAACTCGGTGAGCAAACTCACTGAGTCAACTCACCCAATCAACTTACCCAACCCCATAACCCAGTCAACTCACCTTGTTAAGCCCAAAACCAAGCCCGAACTCAAGCCCAAAACCAAACACAATCGGAGAAATGGCAAAAACCTCAAAATAGCAACCCTCACAGCAGAGCCTCCACACGCTTGGAGGATGTTGTTTACCAAAGTAGGGAATCCAAGTGAGGACTGGTAGCAATCAGACTGTCGCCAGCCATGAGGCACTCCCCCTCCTTGGGACAACGTCCCTCAAGCATGTTGAACTCTCCCTTTTTGAACATTAAGTGTGCGATTGAAGTGCATTTACTCTAACGCCCATCTCCTTATCCAAAATTACCATTTTACCATCTTATCTAACCTATAAGATGATGCCATGTGGCATTCTCCAATCCTAGCCATTCAACCACTTTTTGCCCTAGGATCACAAGGAATTACAAGAAAACCAAGGTTGGAGGCCATAAATAGTCTCCTTCCCTTCAAAGCATCCACTCCCACTTCCAACAATCCCCTCTCACCCAAATGAGTCCCTTTCCATTCCTCCACGAAGGAGAGTTAGAGTAAGAGTGAGAGAGAGAGAGAGAGCCCAACCCTGGTATAGCCTAGCCTAGCTAGAGTCTAAGCCTCTTGAGCCACCTAAGTTCAAATCTGAGCCACTCAATCTAGCCTTGTGACACTACCATTCATCCAGTCATTCAAGCCTCTATCAGTTTCATCGGATCAATGCATTATCATTGTGCAATATTCATTCCCTTCTCAACCCGCCTACTCCTCATATACATCAGTATCATGGTGCATTGTTTTTTGCATCTGACTAGCGGGCGTATGCTCTGTGGCTTGCCAATATAATCGGATCTTGCCCATCAGAAACCTCAGCGGTTTAGCAGTCGTTTTAGTATATATATTGCATTCAATCGTATCTGATTATCAAGCATATGCTCTGAGACCTGTTGATATAATCGCAACAGGTCCACCAGAAACCTTAGCCGATTGACCGTCATTTAAGTTGAGCATCATAAGCATCCCATACATATACCTTGCACTTGATCGCTTCAAACATATGCTCTGCGGCTTGCCGATATAATCAGAACATGCCCATCAGAAATTTCGATCGATCAAGCACCCCTATTATTGCATCGTATTTAACTTTCATGCATGCGAGAATTAGCCTTATTCTTCATAAATTAGTCAGATCTTGCAAAGTAAAGACCATACATCTGTATGGGTAGAATGGGTGCCTAACACCTTCCCTCTCTGTAACCGCGATCCCTTACTTGGAATCTTTAAAACGTAAACTCACGAGTTATCTTAGGGTTAAGAATCTTCGGATTTTCAATCTTAAGCATTTCTACAAGCTTTAACCGACTGTAAAATCGTAATAATTGGTTAGTGGTGACTTTGGTCAAATATCAAATCCTTTACCCCCTTTTACGAAAGCCCTCAAGCAAGGCAATCAGTGGAAAGAAAAGAGCAGATCTCTCGTACCCTCGGGGAATCCACCCTCTAACGTCCATAGAATGGTGACTTCGCTACGGATGAATTGGCCACATTAGTCGCAACACGACTTGAATAATAAGATCTTACAAATTCCTAAAGAATACTAGTTTTCGCACATATGCATCTGCATCTGCATCCACATCTACATTAGCATTCATACTAAAAGGAACAAAAAATTGTGCCTCCACGAGTCAGATGTCCTCGAAAAAGCCTCACTTATTGTAGCATAATATGCACCAAATCACAAGCAGCAATGAATCACCATGAGGAAGATGTCCAACCCTTCCATGCTCTCGATATCGCAGAAGCACCTCCTACACAGCCATAACAGGCAAAAGTCGTGACAATGGCCTACATCCAGGAATTGGCACAAGGCATGAAAACTATGCAAGACATGTTCCGACAATTCATGCAAGTACAAGTTGCCGCATTAAACAACCAAGTTGGTCCAGTACAACAACAATAATCAGCTCACAAGCTCTTTCCAGCCTCCAATTCAAATCAAGCACAACCATCAGACTCCACACAGGACCACCGACACCAGCCAACATAACCCTCAACTAAGGGGCACTTTCTTCAATACTCTCCCGCATGCAGGAGTCAATCTTAAAATAATCCTGCAACCAAGATTCCCGGTCAATTTCAAAATAGCTTCGCAGCCGAGGCCTCCAATCAATTTCCAGTATATCCTGCAAGGATTTCCAACCAATTTCAAATCAATCCTGCAAACTAGATCCCCAGTCAATTTCAAGATAGCTTCACAACTGAGGCTTCCCATCAATTTTTGGCTCAGTTTCAAACCAATCCCACAACAGGGACTTCCAGTCAATTTCCAGTTCAGTTTCAAACCGATCCTGCAAATAGGGTCTCTAGTCTATTTCAGGACAGCCTCGAAGCCGAAGGCTCCAATAAATTTCCAATTCAATTTCAAATCAATCCTACAAATAGGATCCCTGATCAATTTCCATCACATCCCACAATGGGGATTTCAAATCAATTTCGAGCAGCAACTTCCCCAACCTGAAGCCCTGGAGTAGCACTGGCGAATGGCCATAATGGGGGTCAGTGTTAAGCCCAGTTTGATCAACGGAACATGGTGAATACCCAACAAATGGGTCACTTCCCAGCATCTCAACCTCCCCTGACCAGGAGTGCTTTTCAATTTTAATTCCCCGCACACGGGAACACGATTACATATCAACAAGCTCCCCCTAACGGGAGTCATAAGATCAAAGAAATTGATCATTATGCCGAAGAAGCGGAACGGGCCTTACCACGAGAGACATCGGTCCCTCGAAATGAGTTATGCAAAAATAGAGGAGTTGAGGGAGTAGCTCCAAACCATGCAAAATTAGCTTCATAGACAATAAGGAGTCGATCTCCCATCAACAAAGTTTAGGGCCTTGTGTCCTTCCTAGATGCGCAGGTACCTTAGAACTTCGAGGTACCAAATTTTAAAAGATAAGACGACAATGGATGTCCTACAACACATCTTAAGGCATTCTGTGGAGAATTAAATGCAGTGGCAGGAAATGAAGGAACGTTCATCCGCCTATTCCAAAAATCTCTGAAGGGCGATGCCTTGGTCTGGTACACTTCCTTGGATTGCCATCGAATCAATACCTGGGAACAACTCTCGCAAGCATTTGTCAACAGGTTTGCCTACAACCTCAACATGTCTCCCATAAGAACAGACTTGTCAGCCTTGAGACAGAAGGGCAACAAGACATTATCTGCATATGTAGGGTGATGGAGAGAGATGGTCGCTAGGATGCGCACTCCAATTAACGATGATGAGCAAATCTCCATAATCGTTCATTCAACAAATCCAGGCATCTCTGGATATCCGATCTCGCATCCCTAAGCGAACTTCGCTCAACACATCCGTGTTGGAGAGCAAGTTGAAGCGGGAATATGCATAGGAACAGTATCCCCGTGGCCTCATCAAGCCGATGCAAGCAAACGAGACAAGGTCAAGGGAAGACCAATAGGAAATGGGAACAGAAACAACAATTGTGTTGCCCATCGCGTGGTAGAAGCCAACATCATCAATACAGCTCAAGGCACTCATCATGCACCTTAACAAGGGCGCCAACAGTATCAATAGTACCGTCCTCAACATAAACAATAGAGATATCAACCACCACCTCCACCACGGCAAAATCCATAACCTCAGAAATAGCAACAGCAGCAACAGTAATTCAAGGGAAATGTCCAATACCCCCATTAGAACCGACAAGTAAACAAGGAGTTCAGGAGATTCACATCGCTCACACAAACGTATAACCAGATCATGGCAACGTTGGTATAGAAACAACCCTGCAACCCAGACCACCTCCAAACCCTCTGCCAATGAACTACAATGAGAAAAAGTACTGCGAGTTCCACCAAGGTCGAGGTCATTCGATGGAAAGATGCTTCTCCCTGAGGCATGCAATCCAAGATCTCATTGATAGTCGAAAGATCTCCATCTCAACCCCTAGGACTACAACAGCGGCTCACACAAACAGCCTCTAGAACCCTCTGCAACAGCATCCATTAGACCCTATCTCATCACAAGTGTTTCGACAAGAAACGAAATGTATTTCATTTAGGAATTATCTTATTCAATAATAACAGAGAAAGAATGAGAGAAGAATCATCACAAAGTATTTTATGGATTTTGAATTCGTTTACATCCTCTTATTCCTTGATTCTAAAGATAAAATACAACTAAACATAGAACGAGTTGAATATCAAATCCGGCAGCATTTCGGCTTGCGATTTGTTCATCTCATCAAGAGAAATTTTGTGTGAATATGAGCATCTTGTATATTCTTCTTTACTTCATGACTCTGAATTGAAGAAAGACTCTTTCCTTCTGACAATTTTGACAGAGTTTGGAATCTTGACAATGATCTCTGCACAACAACATTTTGTTGTGCGGTCCAGCGTAAATGGGAATATCCCCATCTTTCCTTTTATCTTCTTCTTCTTCCTCTCTGAAATACCTTCGGAGTCTTTGGAGTCTTCGTCTTCTTCTTCAGAGCTCTGATCTTTTTCGTTCTTTCTCTCCCTCAAATGAGAGAAGGAATGGAGTATTTATAAGCTTTTACACGTGCAAACCCTCAATCTTTGTGCCATGGGGCCCACTTCTCATGATATTTTCATCATCTGACCCATTTTCATCAAAACTGCCATTGCGTGTACCGTCGCAGTCTATATTAGTGTTGCGTGGACCCATGCGAGCAATGTTGATTGCGCGGGTGCGCACAACACATGAGTTGGCTTCTTTCTTGTTTTCTTCATTCGTTCTTCGTTCCTTCTGGTTTTTCTTCAATCTTCATTTTTTCATTCATTTCATCATTTTTTATGCCTCAACAACAAGGACCAACTGCCAATGTCCTCGAAAAGGAAAGCATTGACTACTTCTTCTCTCCTCAGCAATCTACCCATGCCATATTAGGAAAATCCTCAAATGCTCCACTGGTCTTACAATGGGCACCTCATACCCATCTCCCAGCAAACGAGCCGATAATCCTTCAAGGAAGGAACACTCCTTATCAGTTGTATGAACTGACGATATTGGAAGGCGCACCATCCAACTTTGAGCAAGTCATCTTGAAAGGGGCACCCTCAACTCAGCATATGAGTTGGTAGTCTTACAAGGAGCAGCGAGAGCAATCACCGACAGGCCATTAAGGGCACCTTTCTGCATGTTACATCAGCTAGCACATGACAGGAGGACTCCCAATAAGTACCGATAATGGAGAGAAGACCTTTCTCCATCCCATGGTAGCCACCGACCATGAATGCAGTCAGGCCCTTACGAATGGATAAACGACTAACCCTCAAGAGGCCCTTATGCGATTCTTAAATCAAAAGAGGCCTCAAGAAGATACAGTTCAAAAATTCATGCAAAATCAAGAGCTATTCAACCAAAATACGGTCCACGCATTCCAGGATCTCAAAAAAATAATGAGAATGTTTGCATCATCCATTTAAAGGATTGAGTCACACTTAGCGAGTGAGGAGAAAGGGATGCTTCTAGCCCTTCCCCTCCCCAATTCAAAACCACAATGTGAAATTAGTGACCCAAGCTCTTCAAATTAAATGGAGCAAGTCAGGTCTATCACCACCCTTAGGAGTGAAAGACAATTGACAAATCTATTCCGATAAGGGCTGAAAAGCCTAGGACCTGGAAGAAATTGAGAATGATAGACTTAGCAATGCCCCACATGGGTTAGAACCGGAACCTCAAAGTAAGTCGATTGCGCCATTCCCCCAACGGTTGATTGTACCAAAACCTCTTTCTAACTCTCAGGATATTCTAGAGGTGCTTAAACAAGTGAAGGTCAACATCCCTCTACTGGATGCCATTAAACAAATCCCTTCATATGCTAAATTTTTGAAAGATCTATGCACTACCAAAAGACAGCAAAACATACAAAAGAAAATCTTTTTCACAGAAAAAGTGAGTGTCATCCTCAAGCAAGATGTGCCACAAAAATTCAAAGATCCTGGTAGCCCAACCATCACTTGTGTAATTGGGAATTACTCAAACAGTCACGAGTACATACTTGTGGCAATCAATTACTTCACCAAGTGGGTAGAAGCAACATACTACACTACTACAACAGTGTCTCAAGTAATCAAGTTTATAAAAGGTAATATCATCAGTCGGTACAGAATCCCACACACCATTATCACCGGCAATGGCTCGTCCATTGTTGACAAGAAGATGGACGACTTCCTGGAAAAATTCAAGATTAAGCACCGACGATCGACCTCCTTCCGACTCTAGATGAATGGTGGAGTGGAAGCCGCCAATAAGACGCTTATCAAGATACTCAAGAAGATGGTCAAGACATATAAAGATTGGTCTAAGATGCTCCTATATGCACTATGGGCCTACCGGATGTTTGTACGGTCTGCAACAAGTGCAACTCCTTTCGAACTTACATACAGAATGAAAGTAGTTTTACCAGTTGAAGTAAAAATACCTTCTCTTCAAGTACTACTTGAGAGTGAAGTCGAGGAAGGGGAATGTCTCAAAGACAGATATGATCTACTGCACCTCATAGATGAAAAGCGCATGCATGCGCTAAATCATTCCCAAAGCTATCAAAAGAGGATCACTCGAGACTACAACAAAAGAGTCCAAAAGGGAAGCGACATGGTCATGAAATGCATTTTACCATCGCCTAGATGGGGTGTCTACACCCATCACGGCATTGAGTTTGCCGCAAAATGGTTTCATCTAGGATACGGGGCATCCCACACCATCATATTGTTCAAATTTCGGTACCTTTAAGTTTTGAGGCACTATGGCGCTAGAAAAGGGTAAAGATCCCTAAAATTGCTGGATAGGAGATCCATCCCATGTCATTTTTTGAGTTCACTTTTCATGGCCCTAAGTTGCTCCTAGAAATATTCCCAAAGCCGATCAATTTTCAGAGGGCACTGAGTGGAAAGGGTTTGCCCCCTGCTATGTGTGTATCATGACCCGGTTATTGCTCCATTAGGGTGAGTGTGTTAAACTGGAATTGGGGAGGGAGATTGTAAACGAAAATAAATCCCACCAACAGGATGATAATGACTACTAGAATGTACATATTGTGGCTGACCAGAATGAGATTGGCTCCCATTAGGGGGAGAATGCTGGAATTGATTGGCCTATACAAAGTTGGGCTTTGAATTGGCAAACTGATTAGAGCGATCGACAATTGTGACAACATGCTTTAGCTTGACGGGGTGGTTCTGCTTTGAAGAAAGTTGGTCATGAGGTTTTCTAGCCTATTCGTGTTGAGGGCTAGGTCAACCATTGAATGAGGAGTCATGGGTTGCCTAGGAGACTCTAAGAGAGATCTTGGATTGTCTCTTTGGATTGATATGGTTGTCAGTGTGAATGTTCGGGTAAAGCTATAATGCATGTGTGCTGGGTGGCGGACCCGTAAGTGATTTTTATTTTATTTTTTTGCAATTACAACATAAGGTAAAGTGCGGTATGTACGGGTAGAAACAAGTATGTACTGGAATGAAAGATGCTCACGAGAAAGAAAGGGGGACTAGTTTATGCACTGGAATGTGTGAGGGCATGTGTGAGGGAGCAAGTGGAGGGCCAAAATCCGCCCAAAAATAAGTTTTACAGGCAAAGACGGTGGCTTGCGCGAAGGCAGCAGTGGTGCTACCATCTTCTGGCAAAAATTGGCACTCAGCAAAGCTGGCGCTCAGCACAGTGTTGGGCCATACCTTGGCTTAATCCAGACCGCTGGTTGCCTTTCTACAACGATTTTAGTTGTTCAAATCGAGGGCCCAACCAAGTTACAAGGCCAAGTGGTCATGTTTTGATTATGGGGTGGGGCATCTGCATCTGCATAACCCTATTTTCATGAGACGGTGCATCATTTCTTACATCGCCTTCACACTTTATGCTAATTCTTGCATGGATGGGATGAGTACAGGTTCTGCTAAGTTCGCCAATAAAGGCTCAAGTAACTCTCGCATTGGCAATGTGAGGGGTTCTTCCTCGTGGGTGGCCATGGCTACCTGAGATCTCATGTGGATGGGACCATCGTGGGAAGTTAAAGTGATGAACCAAGAACACCTAGCTTTGGTTGGCACAATGGTTCCAACTTAACTTTCTTTCTCTTTCCACTCTTTTTCTTCTTTCGTTTTTTCTTATTATTTTTTTTGTTGTAATGTATGAATGCAGGCATTTAAATGCTAGAACTATGGTCCCTTAAAATTCAATGAGTCTCATGTTTTAAGTCAAGTCATGACTAGTAAAACTAGCAAGTCCCCAGTGGAGTTGTTGTTCTATGAACACTGAATCGAAGGGATCACACTCACAGGGACCTTTTCCAAGTTTTTGCTCGTTTGCTTTTGTGGCTTGACTCGGGGTATGAAATATTCGACTTAGAGTCACCACTAGTCAATAATTCAGATTTCTGCAGTCAGCTAAAACCTGCAAAATATTTAGAAAACATAAAACCTGAGGATCCTTTGTTTTATAATAACTCTTAATCTGCAACGTAGGATTCTGAGTGAGGGGCCTTGATGAGAGGGAAGGAAGGTGTTAGGCTCTTTCTTTGCCTGCACGCGAGCGCGGTCTCTACTTCATGGGATTTAATGAATTACAAGGGATTGAATTGCCCTAACTACTCAAATGGATGAATGAAGCGTCATATAGCAGTGCATTGTCTAACTTAGGAGTAAGAGTAAGGGATTGAAACACAAGCGATCCGTCGGGATCCATTTACTTGAGAGAGACGATAAAAAAGGAAAATATGAATGAATAGATGATGCAAATGTGCAATGTCAACTCAAGAGTAGGAGTGAGGGATCGAAACATAGGCAATCTATCAAATCTTGTTTACTTGATAGAGATGGTAGAGAAAAGAAAAAAAATATTCCCGTCAATTCAAGTTTTTTGATGTTGTAGGATTCGAAAAAGCCGATAAGCCTAGAGCATACACTCAAATAGGCTAGAGGAGAGGGGAGTTGAGGAGAGATATAATGATGTAAATGATAAATGCAAGAATGATGAAGATTCTAAATGCAATTGGTCAATGCTCGGATAATCAAGTGAGTGCACCATGGATGGACGGATTTGTTGCAAGGATTGGATGAGAGAGATTGCTCTACACTTAATGGTTGAGATGGGTCTGACTTGGACATAGCTAGGCTTGCCTAGGGCTAGAATGGCCTCTCTCATTCTCTCTTTGGTGGATGGATGGGATGGGCTACAACTCTCCCTCTCTCCCTCTCACCTAAGGATGGGTAGTTGATGATGGATGTGGATTCCCTTAAAATGAAGAGAGAAGAGTATTTAAAACCGAAGTGGGTGGATTTTTGGTGATTTAGGTGAAGCTTAGGGGCAAAAAGAGGGCTTGGTGCATGGTTGCAATTAG
Source organism: Magnolia officinalis (assembly GCA_021015155.1). NCBI lineage: Eukaryota > Viridiplantae > Streptophyta > Magnoliopsida > Magnoliales > Magnoliaceae > Magnolia > Magnolia officinalis. The sequence continues at coordinate 28,262,501 of JAJHSJ010000015.1, forward strand.
TTGAGGGAATGAGAGTCCTATGTGGCACGCTCTCGTTAAACTAAAGGGTTGGTATGGGGTGTAAAAAGTGTGAACTGGAAGAGTAGTTTGGTCATTTGGGCCCAAGTGCAACACTTGAGGTAGGGATAAAATTCTCTCTTCTTCACCTCAGTGCACCTTGGATTGCAAAATCTTCGACATGGCAGGTAGCTCAGCATATTATGTACTGCCCATCTGGTGATTTGCACCCCATTTTTATCGGGAGTTTCGATAAGCTATGGGTACCTCTTTGAACTTACATTTTTCAGGTTAGTTTAGGTTTAAGGCTATTTGGGCTTGGATTTGGGTCTTGAATTGGGCTTGGATTTTGGGATTTCGTTTTTGGCTTTGGACATGGGTTTTGACAAGCATGTATTAAGTTGCATTGACCCGAGTGGGGTGTCTACACAAATAATGCCTCCAATCTTGTTGGTCTGGCAATTCACCCTTTTTTCTTTTGCAACTCAGTTATTTTTTCCCTCTCACTATCTGGATCATGAAAAGTGGAGCATTTGCTCACATGCCCAAACCCTCTTTTACAAACTCCACCCAAATTAGTAATTTAAAGTTGTCACATTACCAACAAGAGATGTCACCCCTGTCATCCATGTCGCCTCAGTCTCTTTATCTCCAAATTTGATTATACATGATGCTCTTTATGCTCCTAATTTTGACTTTAATCTTTTGTTTATGAGTCAACTAATAAAAAATTTAATTGTGTTGTCATATTTATTCTTACTTTTTGTATTTTTTAAGACCATCCTTGAGGAAGCTAATTAGATTAGGTGAAATCAAGATAGACTCTACCCTCAACCATTCTTGCTACTCAATATATGAGCCCTAACCTTTGGCACGTGTGTCTTACTCACTCATCTACATCTTGCTCATCTTAGATATCATCCACTTCAAGTAGTACTTTTCTTCTTCTTATGATATCTGTGGGCCCCACCATGATATATGTGTTATACCCACATCATCCATCCATTTTACGAGATCATTTTAGGGAATGAAATAAAAAAGGCAAAATCCAAATCTCAAGTGGACCACACCACAAAAAAGCAATGGGGATAATGATGCCCACCGTTGAAACATTCTTATGGCCCATCTTGATGTTTATTTTCTATCCAACCTGTTCACAAGGTCACATAGACCTGGATGAAGGGAAAATACAAATACCATCTTGATACAAAACTTCTAGTCCCCAAGTAGTTTTCAATGGTAGGCATTGAATCCCCACTTCTTCCCATGTTGTGGTACACTTTGAGCTTTTTATATGCCTCACTTTTGGGCACATGACCTAAAATGATTTTGCAATATGGATGGATGGTGTGGATATAACACACACATCATCACGAGGCCCACAAAACTTTGCCACGTCATCACACCATGGAGGTCACTCAAGTGGAGCGGATTAGGTGTTACCTAGGTAACACCTTTGTTACCCTTACCGTGTGGGGGCCCAACTTGATGAATGTGTTGTATATCTATGACGTCCATCCGCTTTTCCATCTAATCTTAGGAACATGATCCCAAAACTAAAGCATATCAAAATCTCAGGTGGACCACACCACTGGAAATAGTGGTGAATGACCATTAAAAACTTTTTATGGGCAACAAAAGTTTGGGATCAAGTCGATCTTTGTATTTTCCTTCCATCCAGGTTTGGTTGACCTTATCAACAGGTTAGATGGCAACTAAACATTACGGTGGGCCTTAGAAAGTTTTTAATGGTAGGAGTTTAATCACCATTGTTTCTTGTGTTGTGGTCCACTTGAGATTTGAATCTACTTAATTTTTGGGATTACGTTCTAAAATGGGCTAGAAAAATGGATGGATGATGTGGATATATGAAAAATCATCAAGGTGAGCCACATAGTAAAGGTAGGGTAACACCTAATCCACTCCTGTGTGTGCCACGCAATGCTCTTCGAACGCGGATTGTGTACTTACACTGCCAATAACGATGAGGCTATTGGATGGTGCTCTAGGGCCCCACAATGATTTTATGTATTTCATCCATGTTGTCCATCCATTTTGGATCATTATTTTAGGGTGCGAGTCCAAAACTGAAGTAGATCCAAATCTCGGGTGAACTCCCACTACTAAAAACACTAGCCCATTGTAATATTTATTTACCATCCAACCTGTGATTAGGTCACAAATGTTAGTGCATTGATTTTTGCACCCTATTTGTCAATCGTGTGAGTCATTGTGTCATGTAGTCGGTTGAGCCTTTGGAAAGTGAAGATCGAAGAGGGAGCATCAAGAAGCAAATAACAGATAAAACAGGTGCCTTGGTGACCCTAACCATTGACCCAAAACAACCCATATATACCTAATTGATCATCTGTAACACCCCATACTTTTCAATACTCGAGTGTTACCGTGTGACCTAACTTAGTATAAATGCCAACCTAACCTACTCAGACATTTGCATTCATTCCAGTCTAAATCCGATCATTGAAAATAGTCCCCATCCATCTATTAAGTCATCTATCCGTTGATGTTCAAGATGAACCATCACATCATCAGTGAAACCCATTTTTTAGGGTTTCGATCACCCTGTTAGGCAAATAGAACCGTACCCCGGCATTTTAGGACCCCTAGGGTTATTGATAACCAAATATGACTCGATCCAACCGATGGATTGGTTGAATGGTCAAGATGTCAAAAATTAGTAATTAGACGTTCATGTGGTGTGGCCCACGTAACAGTTAAAGTTAGTTACGGATTTGGTACATGAATTATAGCAATTGATCTACAATTTTAACTTAAAATAATAATAATCTATATTAAGATGTCATAATCATGACATTCCATATTGCAAATTCATGGAATAAGTGGTCCCAACTATCTGAATAATTTCCAAGACCGTTGAAGTCAGATCAGAATCAATCCGACCGTTGGGTCAATATGAATCAACAAATAGGACCTAAACTAAGTTGTAGGGCCCACCTAAGCTTTAGATCCACCTCATCTTTAGCCAGGTGTCCTAATACGACCCGTAGAATCGGATGAATGGAGTGGATTGGATCACACGTCTCAATGGACCCCACTTTTAAGCAGTGAGTGTGCACGGTGCGTGTGCACCAACTATGCACCAGACTACACGGCCAGGTCAACTGGATGTTGACCCGACAAATCTCGAAAGAAGAAGGGATCTTCCTCCCTTTTCACGTTTTTCGCCAGCAAATAGACAACCATCCGTAATTTCAATTGTGGCCCACAAGAAGGGCCCAGTCACATGATTTGAACCATCCATCATGTGCGGCCTTTAAAATCAACTAAGACCCCGTTGTCCACGTAAGCCCATGCACATGTGCATGCGCATAACGACATGTGCAAGTGGAGTGCACACGGTTGAAAATTTTGAAACTAGGGACTGTTTCGGTTCCACACTGGAGTCTGCGTGCTCGCTTCCTTTTCCACCTTAGTCATCCACCCCGGTGCTATCACAGCCCTCCATCTAATGCACGCAGTTTAGGGTTTTTCTTTCGTAGCAAAGCGAAAACAACGACCAATTTTTGCATTATCGGTTGTATTTGGAGGCGTGGTAAAGAAAATCGAATCCTAGACCTACACTCTTCATCCAATGAGTCAAGCGAGAGCTAGGGTTTATTATAAGAGTGAAAGGATCGCGCAGCAAGGACTCCTCCGCTTTTTGGTAGCCGCGGTCGAAAAACACTCGTTTCCTTCCACCTCCGAACCCACCACCTAAATGAACCTTGAGCTTCAAAACCTCATAACCAGAAGCTCCAAGGCACCCATTCGAACACGCCAGCATTGCTGGATTGAAGGAAGAAGCAACTGGACGGTTTCCACCATTAGAGTTGTGCTCCTTCTTCCCCATTCAAACTGCACTGAGTTGATGCGGTTTGGGTTGGGACAGAATTGGGTTGAGCTAGAATGTTTGCTGGCCACGGTGGAGAGGAATAGGAAAGCAAGAAAGAAAATGGAAGAAGAAAGAAGGGAAATGAGGGGATGTGGTTGTTGCACTGCACTGACGAGACCTGACTCGCCCGAGTCGTGAGTTTGGTCTAGTGCGTCAGGGTTGAGTCTAGGCCAAGAGAGAATCAAAGAAGAGAGAGAGAGAGAGAGAGAGAGAGAGAGAGAGAGAGAGGTGTGGCTGTGATGCCGCACCGAGCTGAGTGTGGGGTGGTGTTGCACTCCCATCAAGTGTGGCAGAATTGTTGCTGCCACACTGAGCTAGGCCGACTCAGTAGCTGAGTTCCGACCCTACTGAGTTGTTGGACTGAGTCCAGCCACACCATCTAGCCCAGTGGCAAAGTGAGAGAAATAAAGAAAAGGGAAACGAGAAAAGAGAAATGAGAGAGGGAGATGGTGAGTCAAGAGCGTGTTGAGCCAAAGTCGGGGCTGGATTAGTCCAACAACTCTACTAGATGTGTGGGCCTTAGAAAAGAGAGGGAGAGCCATTGAGCGAGTTGACTCAGGGCTGAGACGACTCGCTAAGTCGCGCGTATTGAAATCCAAATGGATCTGGATTCTTTTGATGGTCTATCTAGGGAGAAAGAGAGCAATGAAGAAGGACAAGAAGAAGAAAACAAGTAGAGGTTCAGGTTATTAAGCTGACTCAATCCAAAACCGAGTCAAGTAGTTGACTCGCTAACTTGCGGCGAGTTCGACATAGTTCTGCGGGTTTCGTTGTCCATACTGGACGGGGGTTGAGTTGATCGCATCCAGATCAGATCCGATTCGGGTTCAAGTTGTCGTGGGATTCGATTACAAGGGCGCAAGCAGTTCCTTGCGGCATCAGTAAGCGGTTAAAAACATAAGGTGATGATTTCTTCCCCTTGAGCTTTCCACTTTCCTATTAGTTTAAGTAATAGTTTTTATATTTAATTGTGACTGATAACCAATATCTCGAATTCATTATTACTTGTGCTAGTTATTGAATCTGATTGTCAAATTACATGCTCACATTTATCTTATATGAACATTCATATGTTGTACTTAAATATCTTCTCATATTCTAGATTGCTTTTGGAACTTGAATTGTTACATCTATCAATGAAAAATTCCACTTATATGTACATGCAGACTTAGGATGTAACGTGATTGTTTGTGATTATAATGGACCCTCAACGTAGTGGCTACTTTAAATGATGTGTTAAATGGAATATTGATGTGGGCTTACCATCATGGATTTTGTGCTTACGTAGCTTTTGGGGATGATCCTACTTTATTTACCGCATCGTTTTGATACTCGCCCTTTGTGGTTTTGATTTCATATTTGCCATATACGGTCTCGATTTGATATTTGCCCTATGTGGCTTCGATTTGCTATTTGCCCTATGTGGCTTCGATTTGACATTTGCCACATGTGGCTTCGATTTGATATTTGGCCTAAGTGGCTTGACGAATTATTCTTAATATAACCATGTGATAGTGAGTTCCATTTGTTGAACTATGATTGTCCACTAGTCGAAGAGGTTCCATTAAACATCCTAATGTTGGAGTCTCATGAATCGGGGATGGTAGTATGGGACACTATGCCCTGAGCTGTCGGCCTATGCTTATTGTTGAAAAATATTGATTTTATAAAAAATATATTTTAAAATAAATATAATATAATATTTAAAGTGTTTGAAAAAACATCTTTTGGGGGGTTTTTAGAATAGTCCCACATGGGAAAGGGAAGAGAAGAAAAAATGGTTTAAATGAAAATAGTGGAGTATTATAATATTTGCCTACCTAGTCCGTGGACTATAGACCTTGCGCGTTCCAGTGCGTAGCACTGGAACACCCGCGCACTCGCGCTCGCACTCGGGCTCGGTCACGGTCTCGGTGCGAGGGCATTGGCATGTGAGGCAATGAGGCTGTAGAGGCACTAGTAGCGCACTTTGCACTTTGGCTGGGTGAAGGAGAGACTAGAGGACTGAATGAGAATCCTCCAGAATATATAAAGGGCTGGAAAAGGAGCTGTCGCAAAAAATCTGTAACAGCTGTGCCATAAGTGCAGGGTCTAGCTGAAACTGCTGCATGGCTAGCCCAATAGCTAGAAAACGGCTAGCTATTGTCTCACAACAGTCATCATGCAACAGATTAATGGCCATGCACAACAGTCAGAAAACGGCCATAAAACGACTAGTTTTCTCCAACAGCCAAAAAATAGTCATGGGATTTATTTTCCTGGACCATAACTCCCAGCCACCATAGCCTATAAAAGGAGGGCCTGGATGGGTTTCCAAACCATCTCACAACCCAATCCAGCACTACTATACGAATTGAGACAGCACACTACTCCTCTCTCTATACTCCAGTGATTCCAGCAAGATAGCAACGGTTTAATCCTTTGCAAGAAGAACAGACCAACGGTGTGGTCTAGAACGGTTCAACTGAACCAGTAGCTGAAGACTTGACCAGTGCAGTGGTCTAAACCACAATTTTCTTATTTTTCTTTCTTCTGAGATTTTTTCTTTTATTGTATTTATGCCAGACTGAATGTAATAGAGTTCCAATAGGTGAGCCTTCGTGTTTGCTGAACGTAGACCCACACCAGGCTCGTCGTATCCTGGAAGCGATTTGCCTATAACCTATCAGCTTACTCAATTCACTTGAGTAGGGGCAAATAATGCTTTAAGGACAGCATTTCAGACGTGCTTTAGCCTGTCCATATTTCAGATTTATTTGCAATTTTCGGTTTCCACATTATACAGAAATTATATTAATCTATATAATTTCTAACAATCTTAAAGTGTTATGTTGATGGAAGCCGACAGTATTTCATCCATCAAGCTGATGAATCAGGACTTGATACGTCTTGATCGGTTCGATGAAACCAATTTTACAAGATGGCAAGAGAAACTAAAATTTCTCCTGATGGTGCTAAAGATCTACTACATTTTATATCATAATTTGTAAGCGCTACCTGAAGCAACCGACAATGACACACCTGAATAGGTGGCAGCCCGCACCAAACGAGCCGAAGATGAACTCTTGTGTCAGGGACACATTCTGAACGCTCTCTCAGATCATCTGTACAATCTGTACCAACAGACGTCATCAACAAAGGAGATTTGGGCTGCTCTAGAGTTCAAATACAAGGCTGAAGAAGAAGGTACCAACAAGTTTCTCATCGCCAGGTATTTTGACTTCAACATGGTAGATAACAAACTGTTGTTGTCCCAAATCCAAGAACTGCAGCTAATAGTAAATAAAATCAAAGCTATAAAGATTGATCTTCCTGAATCATTCCAAGTCGGGGCTATAATCGCCAAATTGCCACTGATGTGGAAAGACTATAGAAAGAAGTTGCTGCATAAAACTGAGGACTTCATACTGAAAAAAATCCAGAAACACTTCAGAATTGAGGAAGAATCCCGTAACCGCGACAGAAAGAATGATAATGGGAATGTCTCGTCCAAGGTACATGCAGTAGAGAACTCTAATAACAAGAATCCCGAGAAGGACGATTCCCTGAAACCCAATAAAGGAAAATTCAAGAAAAACACCCAAAAGAAGAATGAAAAGTTCAAAGGCCCATGTCATGTCTGTGGAAAAACCGGGCACTATGCTCGAGTATGCCGATATCGCAAATCTAAAAAAGAGACAAGTGCAGTAGAATAAGGCGATATAGTGGCCATGATCACTAAGGTGAATACCATCCAAGGCAAAGTTCCAGGTTTGTGGTATGATACTGCCGCTACAGTACATGTGTGCTACGACAAGTCAGCCTTTAAGACCTATGAGGAATTGACCGATGGTCAAGAAGTCCAAATGGGTAATGAAGTCCGATCGAAGGTCGTCGGCAAATGAACTGTCAAACTGATATTCACCTCTGGGAAGAAAGTGATTCTGATAAATGTATTGCACGTCCCAGACATGAGGCAAAACTTAGTTTCTAGGGATCTTTTGGGTAAACCAGGTATAAGGGTGGTGTACGAGTCAGGTAAACTGATTCTGTCAAAAAATAGAAATTTCGTCGGAAAGGGATATGCTTGTAACGGGATGGTTAAGTTTTCTCTAAATGAAAGTAGCACTTCTGCGTATATGGTCGAATCCGCTGGACTGTGGCATGATAGGCTAGCCCATATAGGGTATAGTACCTTGAAGTTCATGGCTAAGAATGGTTTAATCTCATACACAGATAATGAAACTGATAAATGTGAAGTGTGCATACGATCCAAAATGAAGAAGAAACCTTTTCCAAGTGTTGAAAGATCGTCTCAAGTATTGGATCTTGTGCACAGTGATATCTGTGAGTTAAACGACATTCTTACTCGTGGAGGTAAACGGTACTTCATAACCTTTCTAGATGATTGCTCTAGATATGTATTTGTTTACCTATTAAAGAGTAAAGATGAAGCATTGAACATGTTTAAAGTATATAAAACAGAAGTAAAGAATCAACTAAATAAGAAGATAAAAATTCTCCGTAGCGATAGAGGAGGAGAATATTTCTCAAATGAATTCGATAACTTCTGTGAAGAACATGGACTGATACATCAATGTACTGCTCCATACACACCTCAATAAAACGAAATAACTGAAAGAAAGAATAGAACATTAGTAGAAATGGTCAACTCAATGCTGATAAAAGCAAAGTTATCACTAAGTCTATGGGGTGAGGCACTACTTGCAGCATGTCATATCTAAATAGAATTCCGTCTAAAAAATATAAAATTTCTACATATGAAACGTGGAGAGGTAGAAAACCTAACCTAGGATATCTAAAAGTGTGGGGGTGTCTTGCATATTGCAGAACCCCTGATCCAAAAAGAACTAAGTTAGAACCAAGAGCTATTAAGTGCGCCTTCGTAGGGTATGCACAAAATAGTAAAGCTTATAGACTTTTAGACATAGAGTCTAATACAATAACAAAATCATGAGACGTTGAGTTCTTTGAGAACTCACTATCCTTGGAGTCAAAGGATAATGAAATCCTAACTCAATGAGCTAAGGGTTTTAGACAAAAAGAAGGGATATATTACTTTGACACATATTCTCCTGTAGTTAAAACAACATTCATTAGGATATTATTTGCGCTAGCTTCTATACATCATCTTCACATCCACCAAATGGATGTAAAGACCGCATTCTTGAATGGAGACCTCAATGAGGAGGTATACATGGAACAACCTAAAGGTTTCGTTCTATCAGGAAATGAAAATAAAGTATGTAGATTAGTAAAATCTTTGTATAGATTAAAACAAGCACCAAAACAATGACATGAGAAGCAAAACAATTACATGAGAAGTTCGATTCCAAAATACTATCTCATGGTTTCATGCATAATGTAGCTGACAAATGCATATATTCTAAAGTAGATAGTAGTTGTATCGTTATTATTTGTCTATATGTTGATGACATGTTAATAATAAGTAATAAAATGGAAGGTGTGACTGAAACAAAGAGGTTTATATCTTCCGTATTTAAAATGAAGGATCTTGGACAAGTTGATGTCATCTTAGGTATCAAAGTTAAAAAACATTACGGGGCTTATGCTTTGTGTCAATCTCATTATATTGAGAAGATACTAAACAAGTTTAACCATCTAAATATAAAAGAAGCAAAAACCCTATTTGATCCAAGTATCAAGCTAAAAGAAAATACTGGAAGAACAGTTGCACAATTAGAACATGCGAGTGCTATAGGGAGTCTTATGTATGTTATGCAATGCACTAGACCTGATATCGCATATGCTGTGAGTAAACTTAGTAGGTTTACTAGTAACCCCAGTACTGAACACTGGAATGCAATCAGTAGAGTCTTTGGTTACTTAAAAGCAACAAAAGACTTAAGACTATTTCATTCAGAGTTTCCTGCCGTATTGGAAGGATATACCGATGCGAGCTGGATATCGAGTGCAGGGGACAACAAGTCTACTACAGGGTGGGTGTAACGCCCTGAAATTCGAGGGTCGAGTAGCAACTCAACTCTCGAGTTCCAAAACATCACTTATGCAAAATAGATAATGATGATTAAATGTTGTCTGTGTTAGAGCAATAAACATGAGTGAGATTATACCAAAACAGTAATTCATACTCCAGATCAATTGTATAAAGGCAAGCGGAAGACTGAAACTGTATATATATGTATGTATGTATGTAAAAGAACAAAACCATCTCAATCTCCAGAGTATGAACCCATCTGAGTCACCATATACATATATCTGTTTTATGAATAAAATGTCAAAAGTACAACTAAGGAAGTGAGCCCTGTAAGTCCCGTCGATCCAGGCAGTCTAGTCGAAGCCGCCAGAATACTGCATAAACGAGAACTCGTCCTGGTCCTCGTTATAGTCCGGCTCAGCCTCCTGAGTCATCATCTCATCTGTACCTAAGACAGAGTCTGGTTGGTGTGTACAACACCGTCCCATAACGTGAGAGTGAGTAGCTAACTCAGTGGAACAATAAAGCATAGGTTAACATGTTATCAATTCAGTCAAGCAGTAATGATAAAGCAGTAAAATCAAACACTCCTAACTACTCTTATTAATGCAAGTATGAATGCAGTCATGATGTATGCCCTCACCACACACACCCTTGTGTGACACCATCTTACGTTCGCGGCATGCTTTCATCCCTTAGTGGTCCACATCTTCCAGGCATATGCAATGCGATGATGAGCATGATTACCGAGTTGTTATTAATCCATTTCAAATAACAGTATTGGAAAACTAAGGTACCTCCCTTGTATCATTCCCAAATATGATCCATTTTAGGGTCGTCAGTCCTAGTTAATCTCATACGATGGTATGTTTCTAGGTCACTGCAAAGGCTGTCAGGGCTGTTGCGCACAATGGTTACACTACTCCCCCATCACATTTTTAACGGTTCATCACTAAGTTGATACAGGCCTAGTCCATACTGGCAAAACTCGTCGCCTCACCGCAACTACAGGGAGGCACGTGGCCCCAGCGTAGGCCGACAGCTCGACCACGGTGTCCCATACCACCATGTCCGGCTCATGAGTCTTAGCGGATCGAGGTACCATGGTTAACGGGATTTCACTGGTAAGTTTGGTACCCTAGGTTCAAGCACTAGCGTCCAAACATGGTGAACATACATTAGACATATTGGGTTACTTGACGAGCCTGACTAGCTCGAGCGCACAATCAACTGAACGACATAAAGTGCATAAGCACTTCGCGTGGCCTAACCACTGTCGCCAATTGAAGTACGACTCGGGTTCGTCAAACACATCCTACGTGGCGAAATGAATCTCAACCACGATCTCAAGTCTAGTACCGATTGTCTGGACTATAATCATAGTCCCAAACTCAATCAATCCTTATTTAGAACATGTAGAGTAAAGCATAATAAACAAAGTAATTCAAGCATGTCGTAAAGCATGTTATAAAGTACCATATAAACAAGAAATACAAACACATATATTTCATAAGTAAGCGGTTAAAGTCAATAACCAACATGAAGGAAATCATATATGTCTCTAAGGTAATTGAGAATCCCATCTCAACACCTACCTAAGGCACTATCATCCAAGCACTTACTCTCACAAGCATGTTCACAAATACTTAGAATACACTATTTCAACATACATAGTGTATGTTAGCAAAACATGTATTAGGGCGAGTCCTTTTGCCAAACAAGTAATTTACGCATATATAATATGTTCATACAGCAAATAATCATGGCAAACACATCTCTAAAATTTATACATATACCGTACTTTCTAGAATACACTATTTCAACATACATAGTATATATTAGCAAAACATGTATTAAGGCGAGTCCCTTCGCCAAATCAGTATTTTATCCATACATAATATATTCATACAACAAATAATCATGGCAAACACATTTCCAAAATTTATACGTATACGGTACTTTCTACAACTACCTAGAATATGTCAAATTTCATATTTTTCATCTTTAATCGAAACGGAAAACAGACAGCACTTTGTACATGTGTAATTGCATGCAGATCATGAATCTATCATTATCTGACATTGAAAGCGCTGAAAACCGTAACCTATACACCTAAAGTCCTCACCTTTTACCGTAGAATCGTAACAAATACGATAGGTTTGCTAAGCTTCGGTATTCGGCAGTTTGGTAACCTATAGAGTGAAATAGGTTAGCTATGTCATAACCTACAACCATTACAACTCCAAAACAGATTAGGGTTAGAGTTTCTTACCTAGAAACGAAGTCGGATTCGCCGGAAAAGCGATTAGACTTGAGTGATTCAGCTAGTAGAATGGCAGGGGAAAGTAGTAGGGAGTTTCTCCCACTTCTCTCACACTTTCTCTCTCTTTTCTCTCTTCTCTTTCTAGGGTTTCTCTCAAATTCGTATGGCTGTGAGAGAGAGGGTTCTAAGGTCCTTTTATAACTTAAAAACATAGTAAAATAGACTTATGGACAAGGTATACTTAGGTTATAACCAAAGTGATACTTTACCAGCTCAACGGAGCACTTCTGGCAGGCCTCCTTGAGCCAAAGGTCGGACTTAAGCTCACCAACCTTGGATCTAGGTGGAGTTAAGTTTTCGTTTCAGTGGGATTCCCAGATCACGCGTGGCGGACCAGTTTCAGTTCAACGGTCAGCGGATCTCGATATGAAATTCCAAGTACATGGATATGTTTATGAAAATTTTCCTGATCCGAGGGTGTATTTGGGTCAGATTCTGACGGTCTGGTTGCTTACTGTCACGCCCCAAACTCGAAAATCGGGCTCATAAAATTCCCGATCGCCGAATCCGGCGCCGACAGCCTCCGTAGGACCTCATTCTCGGCTCCCAGCGCCCATACGCCAGATTCCGATCCTGGGATGCTACAATGAGGATTTTCAACATCAGTTTAATTTGTAATGAGCATAACCAAAGGCATAACCCACAAACAACAACCAAAAACTCCATCACATTTTCATTATGATAAAAAACTTTACAAGTACAATGAGCATAAAGGAAAATACAATGAGAATGGACAAAAAGCTCCAAAAGATCTACTTTGCGCTCCGGCCTCAGCGCTGCTGCGTCCTCGCGTCACCTGCACGCAACGGTCGTGCATAAGCTTATAGAAAGCTTAGAGGGTGGTGAAAGTGTGTGCGCAAGGTAGTAATGCAGATATGCAGTATCAGAGTAATGCGGAACATGCTGGTGAATCTATGAATACCGTTAGCCGTACCGAGGCTATGCGAAGCAAGACATGAATGATGTCGGCCATACCAAGGCCATGCGATGCGAGATGCAACTCAAGCATACAAATCATCATCTATATCCACATATCAATACAGCTCAAATCTGGGATATCACCGGGGTCTAGTACACTCTAAACCAGATTACCGCCCCATCGCGCGCAATAAGGTAAGTGGAAGAGACCTCACTACCCGCCGGCCAATATCGGGCTCGACTTGTCGATAGCGGACCCATTCCTCGAGCTGGTCAGACTCAGCCTAGCATTGCCCCCTCCTCTCGGGCGGGTAAGGCCGCACCCCCTTCCAACTGACCACGATACAGTGGAAAGCGCAGCCTCCTGGTAATCGGCCATCGGCGCTCATGCACCCACTCGGTCTAGACGTTGGAGCAACCTCTTGATACCATAAGGGTTTAGGGACTTTCACCCAGGGATATCTATAGCACCCCATGTAGAGCAAGATTTTCGGTATCCAATCCTGCCAACCACGTTATGACTGTGGTGGCTACGACCCTGATGTCGCTAGGGTGTAAAGTAACCATATCACACGATGCGAATGCATGAACCACACTATCCAGTCATGCAACAATCATGCGCGTCTCGTGCGCTCATGTGGGGCAACCCCGCCTAACCGGGAGCCCCTAAACAATCTGCCTGACGACATATGCTATGATCAGTCACTTCTCATATCAAGCATACATATGGTGCATATGATCATGAATCATGGGACTATGCTAAACAGTAATATGGGATAGATGCTGTTCATAGGGAGATGGGCCTCGACGGCCAACAAGTTTGGGCCTAACAATGGGCCCTAAGGAGAATCATAATGCGGACATTTAACCAACATTATTCTACAATGTGGACGTCAAACCAACATTGCTCCCATGGCATTGCCCGTCATAAACGTCATTACATAAACCATGTTGGGATCACACATTGCAATGGACCTTAGGTACATCCCATTGGGCCTTAAATACATCAGATGGGCCGTGTCACATGGGCCTTGCATTCACATCAAATGGGCCGCAATAATGGGCCTCACCAATGGGCCTTATGTACATTGCAATGGGTCATAACCCATGGGCCTTAGATACATCAAATGGGCCTAGTCTCACGGGTTTTAAAATGCATCAAATGGCCTAAGGACATGGGCCTTACATCCACATCAAAGTGGGCCCCAATAATCTACCACAAATACATTAAGATGGACCTCAAAACATGCCAAGGTGGGGTCCACTTGGACTATGGATCTGGCTCATCTTTAGCTCAAGCCATAAAATGATCCTTCAAAACGGATAGATGGATTGGATGCAACATAAGCATCACGGTGGGGGTCCAATTGAGGGCCCACCATAATGTGTATTATATTACATAATATAATAAATATATACATACATATATATATACAATATAATATATTATATTATATTATATTATATTATATATCGATGCGACTGTCGTGACCGATTGCCGATTCCGATTGACGTGACCGATTTGCTGATTCCGATTATCGATCGATTTCGAGTATCAAGGCCAATTCCGATGATTTCGATTGTCGAGGCTGATTGTATATACCGATTCTGATTGTTGACGCTAAGTATCGAGGCCGATTATCGATGTCGATGCCGATTATCAATTCTGACTCTGATTGTCGAGGCCGATTGAGGCTGATTCTAATTCTGATTATCGAGGTTGATTCTGATTTGTCGAGGCCGATTGTATAGGCCGATTCCGATTATCGAAGCTGATTGTATAGGCCGATTCTGATTATCGAAGCCAGGTATCGAGGTTGATTCTGATTGTCGAGGCCGCGTATCGAGGCCGATTTTGAGTGTCAATTCGATTGTTGAGGCCGAGGCCGATTGTCGAGACCTATATGATGTATATGCGACCCGCAGTTGGTGCCCACTGTGATGTATTCATGGCCTATGAGCAAAGCCCATTGTGATATGTATTAGGCCCAGGCCCATGATGCATGACCCATTTGATGTATTCGAGACCCATGTGTAGAGTCCACATGTCATGTATTTAAAGCCCATGAGCAGGGCCCACCCGTTGCGTATATATGGCCCTTAAGTAAGGCCCATTTTGTTGTATATTAGGCCTTTGTGTGAGGCCGTGGGCCCATTATATGTTTAGCTGTATGTGGCCATTCCTTGGGGGCAATGTTGGTTAAATGTCCACATTGTAGAGGTCGATGGTTGATGTCGGTTATTGATACCGAGTATGAGTATGTGACAGCATAGCATCATAATACATGCCCATACGCATCATCTGCATGTTTGTTATGAGATGTGATTGACCATTGCATATGCCATAAGACAGGTTGTTCATAGGGCTCCCTGATAGGCGGAGTTGCCCCATATGAGAGCATGACATACACAGGATTGATGCATGACTGATTGTTTGACTCATACATCTTGCATTGTGTGTTATGATTACTGTACGCCCTAGCGACATCAGGGTCGTAGCCTCCACAGGTATTTCGTGGATGGCCAGATGGGACACCGGAAATCCGTTCTACATGGGGTGCTATAGATATCCCTGGGTGAAAGTCCCTAAACCCTCTTGGTTCCAGAGGTTGCTCCAACGTCTAGACCGAGTGGATGCATGAGCGCATGAGGGCCATATACCATTAGGCCGCGTCTCCCACTGTGTCGTGGTCGGTTGGAAGGGGGTGCGGCCTTACCTGCTCGAGAGGAGGGGGCAATGCTAGGCTGAGTTTGACCAGCTCGAGGAATGGGTCCGCTATCGACGAGCCGGGCCCGATATTGGCAGGCGGATAGTGAGGTCTCTTCCACTCACCTTGTTGCGCGCGATGGGGCGGCGACCTGGTTTGGAGTGTAATAGACCCCGGTGATTTTCCAGAGAGGAACTGTACTGATATGTGGACTTATGAGTAGGAGTGGCATACTCATGCATTCATTTCATTCATTATCCACTCGGACTGATAGTGCGAAACTAATTGTTGTGTACCTACGCATGGCAAGGATTTCGGTTAGGCGCGCGACTAACCTGAGATCAGGAGTTTACCACGTTGAGTCTGACTATCTAAATTTAGTTATGGGACTGGTTTGGATAGAATTCCCTTGTGATGGACCCCATAGCCTGCGATACTACGTACTATCATCCCGACTTCACACTCCAGCATGGTCATTCCATTCGCACCGTATATTGCATTACGTCTGCGGCATATTGCATCTTGGGTTACTGTGTCTCTACATTTATATGGTCTAGATACGGTTGATGCTATTCATGGACTCATCAGGAACTGCATACTGCATCGCATCCTAGACATCTGATATCTGGTTCTTTATGACTCTTCATTTGCATAGCTGCTCTATATTGCGTATTCTGATATTGATTGACTAATGGAATTGTCCGTATTTCCGCTTACTTTGTTATCGTATGATTTATGATCTTGTCAGTATTCCTATTTACTCTGATAATTCATGATCTTGTTAATATTTCTGCTTATTTCTGGTATTGCATGATGACGACATTGTATTGAATACTTGGCACTTACCTTGTGCACACACTTACACCACCCTCTAAGCTTTCTATAAGCTTATGCACGATAGATGCGTGCAGGTGATGTTAGGTTGCAGCGGTGTTGAGTTTGGAGCGTGCAGCGGTCTTCTGGAGCTTTGATTTTTGATATATGTATTTCCCTTCCTGCATTGTATTCAAATGATTATATTAATGGATATGTGATGATAATGTTGCCTTTATGATTTGAGTAATCTTGTGGTTATGCTTATTACGAGTTAAATGTGCAAAAAAAAAAAAAAATCCTCCTTGTAGGATCCTAGGATCGAAATCTGGCGTTTGGACGCTAGGAGCCGAGAATGGGGTACTACGGAGGCTGTTGGCACCAGATTCGGCGATCGAAATTCCTGTGAATCCGATTTCCGGGTTTGGGGCGTGACACTTACAAAACGTCCGCAAGCGACACGTGCCAGATTACTATTTGAGATATTTTATTTGTAAAGAAAAACAAGCGTTCTCACACTCCTCGCTCTGGACTTAAGCGAACAGCCGTGGGACACTGTCTGGATTTGATTTCCGAGATGGTTGTCAAGCCCAGCGAGGCGGTCCTAAGTCCTTAACTTCGTATTATTCGGACTCCCGATGTGCGGTCCAAACCTGATATGGAGTTTCAAAGTGCTCCCGAGAACAGTCGGGTAATGAGTTTGATCCTAGACTTTAGGGTAACCTAACGTCAATGATTCTACAAGTTTTGGGTCTTGCAGATCGTATTTAAAGCGATTCAAACGGATTTCATGGCTAATCTAGTTTAGCGCTTAGTTAACTTTGTCAAATTTCTAAAGGATTTAATCCTAAGTGATTTCTGGTCGAGGTGGTACTCGGGTCTTTGCACGAAAATTTACGAGTCGTTACAGTGGGTATTCACCCTAGGAGGTGCAGCTGTATCTTGGGGATCCAAGAAACAGACTTGCATAATGCACTCGACCATGGAGTCTGAATTCATAGCCCTGGCTGCAATAGGCAAAAGAGGCTGAGTGACTAAGGGATCTTCTATTAGAAATCTCTTTCTGTGTAAAGCGTATATCGTCTGTGTCACTACATTGAGATAGTAAAGCCACAGTAGCTAGAACTTATAGCTGCACTTATAATAGTAAATCTAGACATATCAGTCTTCGACATGATTATGTCAGACAATTGATTCGAGATGGAATCATTGTTATTTCCTATGTGAAATCAAGCAACAACCTGACAGATCCATTCACTAAACCTCTACCAAGAGCGGTAGTAAAGGCTACATCTAGAGGGATGGGGTTGAAACTCTTCAACCAAAATTCCACCAGTGATGGTAACCCAACCTAAAGTCAGAAAATCTCTAATTTTGGGTTCAAAGGGTAAGAACAAGTCACTGATATGTGGAAAGTTTTTTCAGCACTAAATTATATAACCCCATCCATAATAGATAAGTGTTGAGCGTTACGATAGAGGGTTGAGTCTTAGAACTCTTAATGAAATCCAGTCTAAAGGACAAGTGTCTTATAGTAACGGAGACACTGAAAGGATTTCACCTATATGAACGTAGAGATGGTGTCGTCTCTCATGAGAGTTAGGAGTTTTCTCTCGGGATCGTTCATGAATTAGGATAAGAACATGACCATTAAATGTGCTGAGTAAGATTGTGGGAACTCTAACAAACACATAGCGAATATGTGTGTGGTTTCTCCGACTTTGTTATCTAGGAATAACTGGTTCAACACTGAGGCTACCAGTCATTTCAACAGAGTTTTGAGATACTTACACTAAGGGAAGATTAAAATCGAAAGATATCTTTCTTTATGCATATAAGCTGATGATTCTGGCAGAAATGTTTAACCGAGAAATTATATTTTTATAAAAATCAAGTGGGGGATTGTTGAAAAATATTAATTTTAAAATAAATATAATATAATATATAAAGTGTTTGAAAAAACATCTTTTGGGGGTTTTTTAGAATAGTCCCACATGGGAAAGGGAAGAGAAGAAAAAATGGTTTAAATGAAAATAGTGGAGTATTATAATATTTACCTACTTAGTCCATGGACTATAGACCTTACGCACTGGAACACCCGCGCTCGCGCGCTCGGGCACGGGCACGGGCACAGTCACGGTCATGGTCTCGGTCTCGGTGCGAGGGCGTGGGTATGTGAGGCAGTGTGGCTGTAGAGGCGCTAGTGGCACACTTTGCACTTCGCACGTCCGCATTGTGTCAGTACTACTATAGGAATTGAGATAACACACTACTCCTCTCTCTATACTCCAGTGATTCCAGCAAGATAGCAGCAGTTTAATCCTTTGCAAGAATAGCAGACCAACGATGTGGTCTAGAACGGTTCAACTGAACCAGTAGCTGAAGACTTGACCAGTGCAGTGGTCTAAATCATAATTTTCTTCTTTTTCTTTCTTCCGGGAGTTTTTCTTTTATTGTATTTCTGCCAGACTGAATGTAATAGAGTTCCAATAGGTGGGCCTTCATGTTTGCTGAACGCAGACCCACACCAGGCTCGTCGTATCCTAGAAGCGATTTGCCTGTAACCTATCAACTTACTCAATTCACTTGAGTAGGGGCAAATAACGCTTTAAGGACAGCGTTTCAGACGTGCTTTAGCCTGTCCATATTTCAGATTTATTTGCAATTTTTGGTTTCCACATTATACAGAAATTATATTAATCTGTATAATTTTCAGCAGGTAACGAGCCCCACATAGTGACCTTCGAGCTTTCTTAAATTAGCTGGTTGCAATTGGAATAATAATGGTTTGGTTAATCATGCATTTATACTATATAGGCGATGACGAGTGGGTAATTATGGATGCTATAGCATGTGCCCTTAGCGTGGTATTGTTTCGCTAGCTCACAGACCATCGACTATCGACCCACTTTTGATGAGTTTGGCACTACACACGTACGGGATGTACTTTCGCAGGTGACCGACCACATGCATGGGTTTCTCTTAAAAGCCAACTGGATGAGCATCCCCAGTTAATGTGCATTCACGTATCTATGCATTTAATAAGACTGCGTTTGAATTAATTTGTACGTTTTCTTATTTAAACTCTGCTTAACTAATGCGGTGGTGTATAATCTTGAGGGGAATTCACACTAAGTTGACCACTCATTCATCGAATATATAACCATACAGGTAGTGCAGGTGGCTTAAATGATATTCATGTCTAGATTGATAAGGAGCAAGGTACAATTATCCAAGATGCATGGCTGCATGTTGCCAAGAGAAGTTGTGTGACCTTGTAATTCAAGACTAGTTGTGATTTATCTTGTTTTATGTATTAAATTATTTCTTTTTTGTAATAGTGATTAATGAGACATTGGTTTGTACAAGCTTTATGGGCAGCCGCTCGTATATTTTGAATGAACATGTAAATTTTCATTATGCTTGATTTGTTAATCCTTCGCTAAGTTGCTAACTCTGAAAGAAAAAGAAAAAGAAAGAAAAAAATACTTAAAATTTGGCTATCTTTAAAGATTAACACTCAGGTTTTTGGAAAATGAGTCATATACCTAAAATTTGAAAACATGTCATTGTTGGAAACTTGACTGAACAAGTCTTGGCTAGCCGAACGGTCATGTTCAGCTGGCCAAACCTTACGCCGGGTTGGCCGAACATGCCATGGAAAATCTTATTTAATATATAAACTTACCCGAAACATGTAAGGTTAGCCGAAGTCAGTTAGGCTAGCTGAACCAGATGTCGGGCTGGCCTAACTTGAATGTATTTTAACATAAAAGATGATCATTATAATGATATGAAAAATACACCTATCCTATGGTCAATCTACGATTATACCACACGATGGTTGACTCATATGGAGTGTTCCGATCTTCGAACCATGTACTTTCATGACTTGAGATGTCGAGTCTTCCCTGAGATGCATTATCGAGTCGATGATATATCTTCATGAGTTGTCGAAGAGAATCTTCATGAGAGCTTGCGATCCTTTTAGGACTACGAAATTTGTCAACTAAATTGTGCTTGAGTATAAGCACTTACAATCTCCCCATTTGTCAATTTCGTGACAAAACTACAAACATACAACTCATCACAACATATTACAACATCTCAATAACGCATTATATACATACGATCTATGATTCAAAGGAACATTTGTGCACCTCCAAAGATATCTTTGAACTTGTTACTCCCCCTTAGATCATGCATACGAAACTCCCCCTAAGCACTTAGTCACATATATCACATGTAGTAAAAATATATATAATTTCATAGAATTTATGCATACAAGTGTAGGTGCTCATATGTTATTCAATGTGAGAGAGATGTGCTCATGATCATATCCACATAATCCACATATTATCCATAGCTTTTCTCTCCCTTTTTGTCAAAAGTTGACAAAGGAAGAAACAAAATAAATAAAGCATTCAAGTAGATAATCAAGGATAATAACATACAACACAAAAATATATTAGATATCATCTAGATGTATGTAAGGGAAAGAAAGAGTTATCATCTAGGTGCAAATAATCCAAAAGAGAGAATTAAAGTTATTACATACCATAATAAAATTTAGCAATCTGAGCTAGAAGAGGATGGCGCGGGCATATCAGGATCATTGATCTTCAGACTCTTACTAAAATGATGAAAGTACTTTTTCATGTATTTCATTTGTTGTTTCTAATTCTAAAGCAATGCTTCCTGTGAAACATGCAAATCGTCCACCTCTTCTCTAAGCTCTCCAACCTCTCAGAAAATTACAAAGGCTGGAAGTCTGACTCATTTGTATCTCCTGATTCTTCCAAATTAGTAAATATGTCATACATGTTGACATCTTCTTCAGGAACTGCTTCATAATCACCTCGCTGCTCAGGTCTCAATTCAATTTTCATCATGTTTAAGTTTGCATTTTCGAATGGAAGCTCGGACTCCAGTGCTTCAATCGCGAGAATTTGGACATTGTACCGCAAAGTAATGGAAGTCATAAGGAATGCAAATGGAATGGACCCATGACGAGGATGAAGATGATACTGAATAATCAAGTACAAAATCAATGATGGAAGATAAATGCGAATACCGAATACAACGGAGTGCATAATGTGCATCATATAAGGAGTAAGATTGGTCTTATTCTTGGCCCTTGGATAAACATTAGAAGTGAAGATGTGATGAAGAACGCAGTATTTTGGAAGAAGATTATAAGTGGGAAAGAGTTACCGGTACGCCATTGAACGTTAAAACCACATAACACTCAAGTGATAGAATTTCTTTTCGAAGTATACATGTCTTCAAAAAGAGTCAGAATAGGTGTAACATCCTGAAATTTCACGGCCAGAGTTTATGCTCATGCTCGAGAAAAATGGGTGTTAATAATATATAAATTGGATGCTTTAAAAATCGCGCCCTATTTTTTTTAAAAAAAATAATTTATTTAGATCACATCCAAATACATTAATGAAGGTACATTCACGAGAATAAAATTGACTGTTGATTATTTCATCAGAGTAAAAGAATTAGTAAATAATCAAATGCCCTCTCAATGGGAGCTCATTACATCTATTGAGTTCGCAGCGAAAATGTAGAACTAAGTCATAAAAACTATCTTCTTATTCTTTCAATATAATCTTCCATATGGAGTTTGTTCTCTAAGTCTTCAATCTGTACGTCACCTGCATAATCTGTACGGTTGGAGAGGGTTAACACCCTACTCATAGTGATGGTTATCCTTTAAGATTAACATTAATTCAAGATATTCATAAAAGTATGTAAGGGTTCTGATACGTCTCATGGTCCACTAATACGAGGTTATCAGAATGCGCAAACAACCTACATGAGATGCATGCCCAGCAGAGTGTGTGGGGCTCATCATACGTGTGATCATCACAATGTGGAATACGATTTATATAAAACTTGGCTCGACCCACATCCCATAACTATGGATATTCGTCAGCATGACCAACGCTACCATGGATTTACGTGAACACCTCAAGGCGCACAACACATGAGCCGAGTGAATTACGTGACACAACTTGATCATGGAGCGACTATTTGCGACATCCAATCCCGAAAGTGATGTGACGCTGCATTTGCGAATTGCATACATCGATTTGTGCACCACTACCCAAGAACCCATGGAATTACGTGACGACCAAGCGGGTCTCTACCCAGAGCACATTACGTCCATGATAAAATATTCGAATCACTAGTTGTGATACATCTTACACATCACTTGCACTTACAGAGAGATAAATTGAATTATGGGAGTTCTGGAATATCAAGACACATGCTTAAGCCTTAATGGTATATAGCACAAGACCAATATAATAAAGAGAAGAGTGACGATGGTCAACTCAACAAAGATAAAAGTGGTCATGGCCAACATAATATAGAGGAGAGTAGCAATGGCTCAACAAATAGGCGAGTGACAATGGCTAACTCGATAATAAGGAGAGTGGTATTGACCAACTCAATAAAGAGGAGAGTGGCAAGGGCCAACCCAAATAAATTGATAAAGGTAAGGGCAAGGCTTGTATCCATCGCCCACATAAATTCATAAAAATATCATGTAAACAACATTATACTACAATCTCCAAGGGCAAATAATTGATGGTAAAACATATAATTACAGGAAAAATTCAAGTAACTCGAAGGCATGTTAAAAGCAAGATAGAAAAATCACGAAGGCATGTAAAGGCAAGATGAAACAACAGGATGACATGTAAGGCAAGGTAAATATAATAACTTAAATTAGTGTAAGCCTAAAGGATAAAACCCTCACCTGAAGCTCGACTCAAATCTGGCCCTGACTCAGTCCAAGGCCCAGCGAGTCGACCAGAAACCGAAACCCAACTCTCTCTTTCTCTCTTTTTACTTTTTCTTTTCTTTTATTTTCTTTCTTTCTTTTGCTTCCTCTTTCTCTCTCTTTTCCTTTTTTCTCTTTTCTTTTCCTTTCCTTTCCTTTCCTTTCCTTTCTTTTCTTTTCTTCTCTTTTTTTTTTCTTTCTTCTTTCCTTGGTCGGATGCTGCCGGCCCCTCTCTGTTCTCCGTGGAGTGCTGCTCACGGCCAAGATCTTTCTCTCTTTCTTATTCTCTCTCTCTCTCACGTTTCTTTCTTGTTGTTTTCCTCCAAACGCCAGATGAAGTTACATTTATCGCCGTGTGGACCTTCCAGATCTTTCCTGCATATCTTACACGGATGTGTTTGCGTATCGGAGGAACGACGCAACCTTGCTGCGTAACCTTGTTTCTGCGCAGCGAAATAAGGGAGGATATCTTGCGTAATGACCGAGATCGAAGCACCCCTCGATCCGATTCTCTCAATTCGGCCTCTTGGAAGTGGTCGGATCCCATCTTACAAATGGTTGGACGGTTCGGATTGGATTACGACTCTCGGTTTTGGTCTTGCTGAGGTCTTGAAACAGGCCCCAGATTTCTCGCCGGCGTGTATTTTGCCGAAGCAGATTGACGTGTCTTACACTATTGGAGTCGGTGGGGTCCACTCACGATGATCTTTCGATGGATTAGGGTCGTTTATTTGTTTTGTAGGATCGAGTTAGGCCAAGAGTCCATATACGAATTGGATCCACGTTTTGGATGGACCACACCACTAATCAACATAGTGTTGCATTTGTCTGACGCTTTGAACTCGTGTGTGTGCATGGGTGCTCATGGATGTCATGGGTTTAGTCGAATTTACTTCTCGGACAAAATGGACGGTTCAGATCGTCCTATTGGATGACCATGGTGGGCCACGGCTCATCCCAGTGGACGGACGACGAAGTGAGTCCGCTTCTTGCGGTTTTCGTCAGGTCAAATACGGTTTGACCCGACCTTTGGTTTGGTGCACGGCTGGCGAATACCTGTCGTGCACTTGCACAATGCAGGGTGGGGTCCACCGTGATTTTTTTGAGAAATCTACTTCGTCCATCCATTTTTCCATTTAATTTAAGGGGTGGAGCGCAAAATTGAAGCATATCCAAAGATCAGATGGGCCATATCACATGAAACAAGGGTTACCATGGTTTCTACCGTTGAAACCCTTTCTAGGCCCTTCAGTGATGTTTATTTGTCATATCACCTATTCATAAAATCATATAGACATCGATGAAGGGGAATGTCCTACTAAGATTACCCCTGACCTTTGATAGATGCCTAAATCGATGGTTAAGGGGTTGTCCTGTTGATTGGGCCACTTATACAATGATCTAAGGGCTGAAATTCGGCTTGTACGGTTAATTTATGATATCTAGGAATGAAATAAATTTTTACATGCAACGGATCATGGGAGCTATGTGTTCTGGAATTCAAGGGTCTATGTTAGTGGCATTTTCATAATTATTGTTGATCCGTGGGTTTTAGGACATCTAATGGCTCGACATAGTTATAGGCCCGTTTTCTAAGTAATTCTTAGAAAAGAACGTATATCTAACTCATTATAGATAGGGAGTTATTCGTCATTTCATTCAAGCGAAAGTACTTACGCCAAATCACGTGATGGATGGTCGTATCTTGAAATCAACATTCAGATGGCTTGATCTATGGAATGGAGGTCATTCCTAATGGTTAGGTTTGTGTCAGGGCAATGATGTAAGGCTAGGATAATTGGATTAGTATCGTGCACACGTATATATTACATTGAATCTAATGGTAATGCTCGAGAACTTTCGATGCTTGAGTATCGAAAAGTTCGGGGCGTTACAATAGGAATTCTATCTTCCGCCATATCAATGTCTATAATAGATGATGTGATGGATGGTGTAATGGTGATAGTTTCTTCCAAAAAATTGAATAGAAAATGTTAATGCTTCAGAAGAAAAGTCACTAATGGATGCGTACATCCCTTGAGCAATTGACTGGTAAGTCGCTCCACCCCAATCAAAAAATTTCTCCCATCCAACCTCAGAGAAACTTTCAAAAAGACTAAATCTAGTAATGTGATTGACATTCATAGTGTGCTCAATTATTATACTCCGAGTACAAAAATCTCATACATTCTCCGGGTCATCCTCCGGTGTGCGAATGGTGCGCACAACCCGAATAGCGGAGTGGGATGAGGAACCAGACTGAGGACGTTGACCGATACGTTTATATCGATGTTCCATGGAAGAAATCGAGAAATCACCAAGAAATGGATTGGTTTGTTTAGATCATATTTTTCAACAAAACCCACCAAAAAGAAAACTCTAGATTCAAATAAAATGATGAAATCTCAAATAAATCACAACTGGGAACTTAAATCTAGAAGAAAATCACAAAAGAACCATTTATTAAGAGTTTAGGATGATGGGTTGGCTGAAGGAAGCACCGGTGAGTCGAGAAAGATGAAGTGGAATTGACAGTTCTTGAGATTTTTCCTCATTTTTACCCAAATCACGCCCGGTTCGACTAGCTCGAGTGCGGTGCTCAGCTGGTCGAACTGGTCGGTCAGCTATGGGTTGGCCGAAAAAAATCCCAATTTTTTTTTAAAATATGATATTACTTTTTATGTTATCCTTTTAGTGAAATATAAAATAAAAGACAATAAAAATAAATTGCAATGAAGAATGATTAATTAAGAAATACAACATAATCCAATATCATTTTTTAAATTAAGGAATCTGACACTATCCAGAGGTTTTATCATAGTATCTGCAAGTTGTTTTTCAGTATTGATATATTCAAGCATGACAGTCTTGCTTTCAACTAATTCTCAGATATAGTGATATCGAATATCGATGTGCTTGGTTCAGGAATATTGAATGGGATTTTTGGATATGTTTATGGCACTGGTATTGTCACAATATAAATTCATGGTATCTTGATCAATACCATAGTCTGCTAACATACGTTTCATCCACATCAATTGTGTGTATGCATTTCTTGCCGCAATATATTCAGCTTCTGCAGTAGATAATAATACTGAGTTTTGCTTCTTGCTCATCCAGAAGACAAGACAATTTCCAATGTAGAAGCATCTTCCACTTATGGATTCTCTATCGTCCACATTACCTGCTCAATCAGCATCAGTATATCCAGCAATTTATAAAGACGTATCATAGGGATACCATAAACCCAAATTGATAATACTGGCAACATATCTGATATTCTTTTGACCGCAACCAGATGAGATTCTTTAGGGTTAGATTGATATTTATCAGAAATGCCTATGCTAAAAGAAATGTCAGGTCTACTGGTAGTTAAATATAATAGACTACTAATCATGCTACGGTAAAGACGCGGGTCAACATTTTTACTTGAATCATCTTTAGATAACTTGAGCGTTGTAGCCATGGGAGTTAAAAAGCTTTTACCATTCTCAAACCCAATTTTTTTTAATAAGATTTATCGCATACTTGGTTTGAGATATGAATATCCCGTTAGTAAGTTGTTTCACTTGGAGACTAAGGAAACAGTTTACATCACCCACCATACTCATCTCAAATTACTATTTCAAGGAATCTGCGAACTTAGAGGAAAGATTAATATTTGTTGATCCATAGATAATATCATCAACATATATTTGAACGATCAACACATCTCCATTATATCTTTTGATAAATAGGGTTTTATTAACACTTCTTATTTTAAAGTTTTAACTAAGAAAAAATTTAGTTAATTTTTCATACCATGCTCTTAGAGCTTGTTTTAAGTCATACAGGGCCTTTGTAAGAAGGTATACACTATTAAGAAGTTTAGGATCTTTAAAACCTTTAGGTTGTTCTACATAAACTTCTTCATTTAAGTCACCGTTTAAGAAGGCACTCTTAACATCCATTTGGTATATTTTAAAATTTTTATGGTGTGTGATGGAAATAAACAATCTGATGGATTCAAGATGAGCAACTGGAGCAAAGTCTCATCATAGTCTACTCCTTCAATTTGAGTATACCCTTGAACAACCAATTTAGCTTTGTTTCTTATAATATTGTCAAATTCATTAGATTTATTTTTGAAAATCCATTTAGTTCCAATCACATGTTTATCAGAAGGTCTAGGAACTAGATACCAAACATCATTTCGGACAAATTGACTTAATTCATCTTGCATAGCCAAAATCCAATTTTCATCTGTAAAACTTCATTTACATTAGATGGTTTTATCTGAGAAGTGAAGCACACATGATTACAGATGTTTTTCAATTGTCTTCTGGTTTGAACTCCAGTGTGAGGGTTACTGAGTATTTGATTAGTCGAATGATCCTCGACTAATCTATTCTCAGTTGAATCTGATTTTGATGAAGGTTCTGATTAATTGGCAATGATAACTTCATCATCATGATCATAATTGGGAGTGATCTTTTGATCATCAATAACAACATTTATAGATTCTTGTATCACTCGATCCTTTTATTCAGAACACGATATGCTCTGGCTATTTAGAGCATACCCCAAAAATATACCCTCATCACTTTTTGCTTCAAATTTTCTCAGATGTTCCCGATCTCGTAAAATGAAGCATTTGCTTCTAAAAGTATGAAAATATTTTACTGAATGTTTTTTTTTAAAAAAAAATTAAACTAGAGTTCATAAACAGTTTTATTTTTACCTGCTCTTACATAAACTTGATTAATAATATAGCAAGCAGTATTAACGGCTTC
Source organism: Magnolia officinalis (assembly GCA_021015155.1). Lineage (NCBI taxonomy): Eukaryota > Viridiplantae > Streptophyta > Magnoliopsida > Magnoliales > Magnoliaceae > Magnolia > Magnolia officinalis. Next base: position 28,290,703 of record JAJHSJ010000015.1, read on the forward strand.
AGCCCATAAATTTTTCGCTAATTTTTTACTGTTAAGCATAACATTCCCCATTTCTTGTAGTACTTTGTTTTTCCTCTCAACAATACCATTTTGCTGAGGGTTTTAGGAACAACGTATTCATATAATATTCCATGGTCATTACGGCACTTCTCAAAATTGCTATTTTAAAATTCAGTGTCATGATCACTTCTTATTCTTTTTACAGATAGTTCTTTTTCAGTCTGGATGCGTTTAAATAATTTTTTGACTTTGTCAAAAGCATTCGACTTTTCTCTTAAAAAGGCTACCTAAGAGTATCTAGTGTAGTCATCAACTGTAACTAGAAAGTATTTCTTACCGCCTATACTCTCCGTTCGAGTTAGTCCAACTAAGTCCCTATGGAGTTGTAATGCCCCAAAATTTAATTACTTCTATTATTTATATCGACTCATTGTGTTTAAGTTTTCACTGTATTGTTCATGAGATAAATATATGTGTCTAGGCATACTTTTAATTGGCTACCAAAAATCGGGACGCTACAATCTACCCCCCTTTAAAAAAATCTCAACCTCGAGATTTGGTAATTGGATTAAACCAACTTATGCCTTGTTTGAATATGGTTCGTAAATCCATGGCCCCGATCATTCTAAATCCTTGGGAAATGTGATAATATTTTTCATTTTTCATCATAAACGTATCCTAAGTTTCATAAAGGATAGTCTAAATTATCCATTTCCCGTTGAACCTAAGTTTTGGTGTCATCCTTTATCTGAAAGGTTTTAAATTCCAAAGATCATTTTATATTAACAGCCTGTCGATCCTAGAATTTTAATTTATGATCCATACATCCAATTTATTTGAAATTTGGATCTTAAGCCGTTTACTTATTATTAATACTTCAAAAAAATTCACGAGGCAAGATTCCATGGTTTGGGGGGTGTTTCACACTTGTGAGGTGTATAAAAGCTTGTTGTCCAACAGTAATTCCTACCTATTTTTGTTATTGTCAGATTTTTATAGAATTTTGTATAAATCCGATTGGGTTGAAATTTAGGAGAATATTTATGGGGACTAAGTGAGGTACCAGAAAAGTTTCAAAATTTTCTGATAAGTATACCTACTGAGACCAGTGGAAGTTTCCTAACATGTTAGTTTTCATCGAAACAATAACAAAATTTAGGAAAATTGGAAAATATCCAATTCCAATTTGGGAAACTAGTTTTTCTTGCTTGAAAATTTATTTAAGAATGAATTTTAATTCATAACAAGTTTATTTGGGATTTTTGGAATTTTTTCTAAAGGTTCCTAGATTCATAATCTCTAAATTCCACATCTAACCTAATATTTCCAATGGAGAACCTAAATATAGGTTTATAATTCCTCAACTTCCTAGTTCCTTTGGGAATCCAATTAAGTATATGTATCTAATTCATGATCCTATCGTAGTCACGTAAAGTTTATGATGGTCCATTCCCTCAGGCCTAGTTAATCTCATTCTCAACCTAGTTAATCTCATTCTCATGCTCTGATACCAACTGTAACGCCCCGAAATTTACTTACTTCTATTATTTATATTGATTCATTATGTTTAAGTTTTCACTGTATTCTTCATGAGATAGATATATGTGTCTAGGCATGCTTTTAATTAGCTACCAAAAATTGGGACGCTACAGGAGTAGTTCAAGAGGTCTAGTTGTGGCTAAGGAATTCACCTTTTTGTGACAACTCCTAATTTGTTTGTCTATTTGGCAAGCACCACATATTTTCTTCTCTAATTTTTTAGCTTGGGTAAGCCTTGAAGATGATCTCTCTTACTTAGTTTATATAGATCTCTATAGTTTACATGTCCAAGACGTTGATGCCATAATTTAGTTTCGTCTGTTTGGACGATGTAGCAAGAGTGATTTGAAGAACAAGATTCATCAATGATATAACAATTTTCAGAGGTTCTTTGACCATTTAATATTATATGGCCTTGGTTATTAATTATCTCACATCCGTGATTTGAAAATTTAACACTATGATTATTATCACATATTTAAAATATACTCAATAAATTGTGTTTTAAACCTTCAACATATAAGACATCTTTAAAAACAGGTAGGTTAGGAAGTTTTACATTACCTCTTCCGATGATTTTGCAGTTGCTGCCATTTCCGAATGTTATTGAGCCGCCATAAATTTGATTGATGTCTGATAGTATTGCCTTATACCTGTCATATGTCTAGAACATCCACTATCTAGGTACCATCTTGAATGACTACTTGCTTTGAAGGTTGTGTGGATAACAAGGGACTTATCTTTTGGAACCCATTTCAATATGGTTTTGGGTTTAGGAGGATCTCTTACTATTCACTGTGTTTGAGAGTAAGAGTTGTTCTTGTTTCCACTTACTCTGTTATTTCTAGAGTCGGATTTCAAGAGCTCTTTAAGTAAGTCCACTATCTTATCAGTTAGAGAAGAGTTATTATTTTTCCTTTGATATTTGCGATAGTTGGCCTTAGTTTTTGGATTAGAAGTTCTTTGAAAAGGTTTTTCATTCTTCTTTATTTCCTTTATAATTTCTACTTTATATTTTGAAGATTCACCTTTTACAAATGTAGGAGTAGAAGTTTTAGATTTTTCTTTGCGATTCTTGATATATCCTCACCCAAATTTGTCACTACTTCGTCGAGATGCAGTTAATAACTTTTCAAGTCTCCGGTCACCTTGGGTGTATATCCAAGTCTCTTTTGAATTTTTAAGAGAAACAACTTCTAATTTTAAATTCTTATTTTCAGTTTTGAGATTTTGAATTTCAGAAATTTTCAGATTTAAATCTAGTTTGGTTTTCTCAAAACAATCAGAAAAATGAGATTTTTCCAAAACGGATTTTTCAAGTTCTAATTTCAAATCAACAAATTTTTCTTTTTGATTTTTTAATTTTGCCGCAATCTTACAACTCTCTTTGTATAGGGCATCATAAGCAATTTGAATATCTTCTTCATTTTTAGAATCACTTTCAGGAGTTTCATAGTCAGAAATTTCACAATCATCCGAGGAAGTGATTCTACCTATAGTCATGAATGTCTTTTGTTCTTTCTGAGATTCTTGGTCTGATTCGTCAGTTTCTGAATTGGATTAAGATGATTTATCCCTAGTGGCAATCATACCTCTTCTTATGGATTTATCATTCTTAGGACATTTTGAAGCTACATGCCTATATTCAGAACAGTTGAAGCATTATGTGTCTTTATATTTTGATTTCCAGACATTTGAGTTTCCTTTTCTTTTGTCAAAAGGTTTTTGAAAATCTGATCTATTTTTATTCTTGAAAATTTTATAAAACTTTTTAGCCAACATAGCCATATCATATTCATTCTCATCATTTTTAGAATCTGAGTCTTTAGATTTAGATTTAGATTTAGAAGATTTAAGGGCTATGAACTTGTTTTTAGGAGCTTTGAAATTCAGCTCATAGGTTTGTAGAGATCCAACTAATTCCTCTACCTTCTTTGCATCGATATCCCTCAATTCTTGAATCGCAGTGACTTTAGAATTAAACATGTCAGGAAGTGATCGTAGTATTTTTGCGCACACTTTGCTTTCATGGACCTTTTCTCTTAACAATGTCATTTAGTTTAGTATAGAAGTCAATGAATGATTCATTTTCTTCCATACGGATTTCCTCAAACTTTGTTGTGAGGATTTGAATCCTAGACTTTTTGATAATGTTAGTCCCTTCATGTGTCATTTCGAGAATATCCCATGCTTGTTTTATTGTATTACAAGAAATTATTCTTTTGAATTCATTCGGTGATAGAGCACAAGTAATAGCATTAAGGGATTTTGCATTAACACTACTTTCAATTTTCTGAATTGTCGTAAAAAAAAAAGTATAAGCGATTTCTTTCATGGACGTGATTCCATTTTCAGCCACTACTTCCATCGTTGGAGGGATCCATTGGGTCACGGTGGCTTGCCACACACTTTCATCAATTGAGGAAAATCCTCATCCTTGCTTTCCAATAAGAAGAATTTGAGTCATCAAAGGGAGGTGGCCTGGAAATGGATAGACTATCGAAATTTGACATTCCAATAGCTCTGGATCTAGCTTTAGGAAGTTAATCACAAAAAGAGCAACCTCGCTCTGATACCATTTGAAAGGACAAGCTATAGATGTCCTAGAGGGGGGTGAATAGGGCTATGCCAAATATTTCGATACAATGCACAATAATAAAGCAAATAAACTCAATTGCTTAAAGTTTTGAATTTTTTTATATCAAATAGTTCGTAGGATAACCTTCGCCTAAAATATTTAAGCAGGACAACCTTATTTCATGACGTCTTTGAAATCAAAATATCAAACTTTAGCAAGAGAAAATGAAACACAAGATAGGCATACGAGTAATAAAAGCAATCACCATAATGCACAAAGAAATTATAGTGGTTCAGTACATAAATGCAAACCTACTCCACTCCCAAAATTACTACACTCGCAATTTTGGCTTTCACTATCTCGAGGTTTTCTCATGGTCACCTTAACAACCTGATACTGTTATTGCGATTTTCATGGGCTATTATAACAAACTCACTTTGTGATTTTCACGGGATCACCACAAACAAACCCGCTGAGATTTCTGGACTATCTCAGAAAAACCCAAACTGAAATAAAAATAAATCAGTAATTATCTTTGATTGGCGAGTCGAAGTCGTAGCTGTAACTTGAATGCAGTGAGTGATCTTTTTCTTAGAATATTGATGAAGTTGTGTATGAGTTCAACCCAGAAGAATATAGGGATTTATAAAATATTCAATATAAAACAAATACCCTAGGTGCTGCAAATTCAATTATCTTGATCTCAAGTAGAGTTTAGATTATTACTTTATTAAAAACAGTTAAAGCGTCTTGAGAAAGAACATATCTGATTATTCTTTTAACCACAGCCAAATGAGATTTTTTAGGGTTAGATTGATATCTAGCACAAACGTCTACACTGAAAAAAATGTTAGGTCTGCTGGTAGTTAAATATAATAGACTACCAATCATTTTACGGTAAAGACGTGGGTCAACTCTTTTACTTGAATCATCTTTAGATAACTTGAGCGTTGTAGCCATGGGAGTTGAAAAGTTTTTACCATTCTCAAACCCAAATTTCTTAATGATAAATAAATTGTGCTCGAGTATAAGCACTTATAGGTTGAGTGCGTCCATCCGGAGTGGAGTAGCAAAGTAGTCGAACCAATATATACGATTATGTTTGGAATTGTCATTTGTGCAATTATTTAATTATGCTTATGAGTTTGAATGTTTTACATTATGTATGCATGATTAGATAAATGCTTAGTGAATGATAGGTAACTCATCCCTCACACACATATACACTATCTTGATATATACTAGTTGCTTATTTACATATCATTTATAGTCTATGTGATTGGACCCTCTATTGGCTTGGAAGTCTTAGAGTTAAATTGCTTTGCTGAGTTTAATTGTTAATTAGTTTAAGTTAGGCAATTATTATTTTAAATAGGCATAATTTTTAAATAGGTTGTAATCACCCCCCATAGGACATGGCCTTCACTCCTTCACTCCGCCAAGCTTCTGCAAAGTGCAACTGTGTTAATCCCATTATACCACAGGCACAATTTCAACAAAGTCTTGGATGAAAGGAAAACACAAGTATCAACTTCATCCAAAACTTTTGTGGCCCCTAAGAAGTTTTTAATGGTGGTCATTTAATCACTACTATTTCTTGTGGTGTGTTCCACCTGAGATTTTGATATACCTCATTTTTTAGCCCATGCCCTAAAAAGAGTCGAAAAAATGAATGGTGGTGTGGATAAAACACATGCATAATGTTGGATCCATGGAGAACTGTACAGAATCAAGTCATGTTTGCAGTATCAGCCAATCCGTGTCCATTTGCTTCCATCATGGTGGGCCATATGAAGGTTTCAATGGTGGGGTCATTGTTGCCACTGCTTCCCGTGGTGTGGTCCACTCGAGCCCTCAATCCACCTCCTTTGTGGGCTCATGCCCTAAAGTGATCTTTTAAAATGGATGGATGGCTTAGATAAAACACATATATCACGAGAGGCCCCACAGAGCCTTTGGCAAGAACGTCCATATCTAGCTATGTCCTGTCGGGTAGTACCCAATCCACCCCGTCGTATGGAGCTTATAAAAGGTCGAGGCTTTGTGGGGTATGGGTTTATTCACACCTTCCATTAGTTTTTTCACATCCTTTTAGGGGTTTTTGGCCCCGATAGCCTTGCACTGTGATGTGGTTGTAGCAGTAGCTCATCCTTTCCAAACATAAGTTTTTTTTAGCCCTCTACGCACTTTTCATTTTTCTGATGATGAAAATGCCCCTCCGCCATAGTTGCTCCTTGTATGGTAGTCTCTTGTCTCCTTCTTCTTTCATCAGTTCCTTTATAATTGTTTTTTTTTTTTTTAAATATATATTTTTTATATATTTTTAATAAAATGAGTGATGGGAGTTTGTGAAAGAGAGGAGAGTGTGATGGTTCCTTTTATAGTTATTATTATTTTTTTGTTGGGTATAAATTGTGGGAGTTCGTAAAAGGTAGGAGGGTATAGAAGAATGTTGTAATGGAAGAATATTATAATGGATGAATTTTGTAATGGGAGAATTTTGAATGGTGAGAGTTTGTGAAATATAGGAGGTGTGGTGGTTCCCTTTATGATTGTTTTTGTTTCTCTCTATAAAGAAACCACCACACCCTCCTCCCTTTCACAAACTCCTACTAATCATACCCAACCAGACAAAAAAAAAAAAAAAAAACACAAAAATAAGCATTAAGGAAATTGCCACCCCTTATCTTTCATAAAATCTCATAATTCAAAAAATAAAATAAAATAAAATGAAAAACAACCATAAAAGGAACCAAGGAATGAAGAAGGAAAGAAGAAGTAAGAAGGACGAAGACCCTCCTCCCCTCCTATAAAAAAACAAGGGAAGGAAGAAGGAAACGGCCAAATGACCCTCATGCGACAAGGGCCCCACATTTTCAACCCATCTAAATCGTATGTGGTACCCACTGAGTTATTGTAAAGTAAATCTATCCCGTTCACATGTAAAGGGTTTTAATTTCATGTCATCGAACCAAGTTTGAGGGCAAAACTCAATGCAGATGGTCCATACAAGAGAAACAATTCAAAATTAACGCATAAGATTAGTGTAGTTGCGGGTTACAGAGAACTTCAAACGGAAAACAGAAAAATTCATATTGTGAGTTCAGGGCTACTTGATTAAAATAAACAGATCAGATCACCCAAGGATGGGCCAAATTCGGTTTTTGGTGAGGCGCATGTTTCTTAAAAAAAAAACATTTCTCCTTTCAAGACGAGAGTCCGCTGTATGAGGGGCAATTGAGGTACATGGCATTTTCGTCCTTTAAAAAAAAATGAAAAAGTGAATTCAGGACTAAAAAAAATTAAAGTTTAGAAAAAATGGACTTCTACTGCAACCACGTCACAATACAAGACTATTTGAAGAAAAATAAAAAATAAAATCCTACTTTTACAATATTAGCCTAAACATAAGGCAAATCAAAAGATTAAGTAGAACACACCATAGGAAGTAGCCATGATAATGATGTCCACATTGAACCCACCAAGATGTTTATTTTTGGACTTATACCTAAAAATGGATGGAGCGCGTGGATAAACCCATACGTTACGGTGGGCACTAGAGCTCGGCCCATTCGGAGCTCAGGACAGGTTGGGGTAGTACCCGATTGGCACCCGCCACAACATCCCACGCCTGTTCCATGCAGCGGGCGCAGATTAAGGACTACCACTGCCCCCGTTTGGAGAGGCTCCTAGAGCCACTTGGGGGATCCGTTTTTACCTATCATTTTAGATTAAGGGACCAAAAATAAGGTAGATCCAAAGGTTCTAAGCGGTGTTTAGAACGCCCACCATTGAAACCATCTTAGGGTCAACCATGTTTATTATTTTCCATCCAACCTATGCATATCGTCATATACATATGAATGAAGTGAAAAAACAAATATCATCTTGATCCAAAACTTTCACATGGTTGTTAATAACTTTTTAACAGTAGGAATTTAATCCCTAATGTGTGGTCAATTTGAACGTTGTATATTCTCTATTTTTGAGATAATAATCTAAAATGATATGAAAAAATGGATGGCCAGCGTGTAAAATTCATACATCACGGTGGCCCTGGCCCTCCGAGCCTCCGCCTGTCCCAAGCTCCCAAGAGGCGGGGGTTAGTACCTAATCTGCCCCCCCACGTAGCAAAGCGTCCCGAGTGGATCAGGTGTTACCGGCTAACACCATAGTCGGTGTTATCCTTACTATGTGGGGGCCAGCTTGATGAATTTATAGAATATCTACTCTGTCCATTCGTTTTTGCAGTTCATGTTAGGACGTTTATCCGAAAAAAATAAATAAAAATAAATCCAAATCATCTCTGGACCAAACTACTGAGAAAAGTGGTAAATGACATTTAAAAGTTTTTTGTTTTTTTGGCCGCAAAAGCTTTTGATCAAGCTCAGTTATATTTTCCCTTCATCCAAGTATGGTTGGCCTTATCAACGGTTTGAATGAAAAATAAACATTACAGATTTGCTTACTAAGGGCCGTAGGAAGTTTTTAATGGTGGGGATCAATCAACACTTTTCCTGTGGTGAGGTCCACTTGAGATTTAGATCTACATAAATTTTGGGATACGCCATAAAATAGGATGGAAAAACGTATGGACGGCATGGATACATAACACATCATCAAGGAGGGCCCCCGGCAAGGGTAACCCCCACTAACGTGTTACCCGGGTAACACCTAATCCGCTCCCAAGCGTCCCACCTTTTAAATTCACCTGCACTGCCGCAAAACGGCTGGGTTCTTCCTTTTGCCAACAGGGCTAATTGTGCAAAATGTTAATTCGGAGTATGATTCCCAGCACTGCACAATCACACCCCTATCATCTCTTCTCTCTTCGAAATTTCATCAAACGCCTTCCGCTCGCAAGTCCAGTCTCTCCCAACAGCACCAGGAGAACCATAACCAGCATCAGTGTCCACTCTTCCCGCCTTGAAACCCTAACTCCCCGCCAGAAAGAGCAAATCTCGCTTTACGTCGATGCTCTACTGCAATGGAACCAGGTACTACACGTATATGTAGATACAAATGAGAGTTCTATAACTCATACCCACGCTTTCTGATTTGCACGCACCCATTTCCATTGTTTGGAACTGAATTGGTACGTGTTTGTTCTATCTCCATTCTAAACAATGGAAAATGATGCAAATAAAAAAAGGATGGGTTTAGATATCAATTCTCAGAAAAACTGAAACAGGGAGCCTGATCTCTCTCTCTCTCTCTCTCTCTCTCTGATATTTTCTGTTTGTGACACAGCGCATGAACCTCACTGCAGTGACGGAGACGGGCGAGGTGATGAAAAGGCATGTGGATGACTCCCTTGCCATCATCCCTCCCATCAAAAGCTCCTATCTCTCTCACTGCGGGTCGTCCTTTGACCACCTCAGCCTCATTGATGTCGGTAGTGGCCCCGGCCTCCCTGGATTAATCTTTGCCATCGCCTTCCCTGGTGATTTTCCATCCTTTTTCTTTTTAAACTGTTGGAGGACTCAGTTACTGTTGGATTGTCATAGATAGCTCGATTTCTGCTTTTTGAATGGATATTAACATTCTTATTGGAGGTACTGACATTGGTTACACCATTCATGACTGGGAAAGCTTTCATTCAGGTCAGCATCCAGACATTTTATCTGGTTGTCCATGCTGGGGATGGTTGATGGATCAGAAATTTCCTCCATTATACATCCAACCTGTGGAATTTTCACTGTTGCACAGGCTGTCGACATAGTTTCTTTTAGCCATCCATTTACAGGATAACAACCGGATTTAAGTAATATCGGGTGGGAGAGCTTTTTGTGACATCGTCCATGAAGGGTTCGACCAGATAAATGGTTTGGATAACTGGAGCTGGGTTACACTTGCCTGGAATCCAGGCCAAGATTAGAAAGCCGGTGGTTATAAATAGAAAAGAGGCGGCTAGTTTGGGCTGAGCATAATGTATTTCCCATTCTTTTAGTTTTTCTCTGAGTTGAGCAGAATAATTGGAGCTTTTTTTAAGGATTTGACTTAGTCCAACATGTTTTTACTTTATCCAAAGAAAGATTGAAATGAATTATTGAAATTTGGTCACTCATTCCAACCTAAGAAACATGCTTATGCTGGTAGAAAATGTGAGAAATAGGGCAACATCCTTAAAATCCGCAGCTTCTCTTATGGCCAAACCTCATGAACTTCCAATTTGATTAAAAAAATAAGGAATTTCACAAAAAAAAATTAATTCTGGTACCTTTTTAAAAAAGGTTTTCCAAAAGCAATCTCATTAATTGATATAATTATCATTCCAATAACTTCTGTCATGGCGTCGGTGCTAGCAAATGGGTCGCTGGCTCAGGCGGGCCCCACCATGATGTTTATATGAAATTCACTTCGACCACTAGGTGGGTCACTCCATGTTTGGCTAAGGGCCCTAGACTCATCTCCATTATAGGTGGACCTCATGATTGAAAATAGTGTACAGGGCAGCACTTGCCCTCCAAACTATTTCCATTAGTGTGGCCTACCTGAATCATGGATGGTTATAAATTTTGGGCCATAGGCCTAAATGTTTGTTTGAAATTTAATTGTAGGAGTGGATTTTAGATAATTATTACGGTGGGCCCTGTAAAAATCAAGTGTGGAAGTCTCTCTCCCAACTTTTTTCTTTGGTGTGGTGCACTAGAATCATAGGTTAGCTTGAGTTCTTCTCTCTAGGCCTAATATGAGACTAAATACCTAATGGTTGGATTGGTTCTTACATAAACATCATGGTGGGACCCTTCAAAATCAAGAGTGGCGTCCCATGCAATTCTCCCTTTTTCCCCTAATAATCTCTCTGTACAACTGGAAAGGGACTTTGAGACTAGATTTTTGGTGGAGCCCACCATGATGTGTATGCGAAATCTATTCTGACCATTAGATGCATAATCCCACTTTAGGTCTAGAGCAAGAAAAATGAGCCTGATTTGTGATTTAGGTGGGACACACCAAAGAAAATAGTTGGGAGAGAAACGTGTACCCTTGAATTTTATTGGGCCCACTCTGATGATTATATGAAATCTTCTCTAACCATTAGATGCCACCTAAATTTAGGCTTGGGACCTAAAAATAAGGCCCATCCGTGATTTCGGTGGGCCATTTAGGGACCTAAAAAGTATGCTCTCTCTCTCTCGCTGACATTTCTTTGAATAGGGAGTAAAGATGATGTATTGTCGTAGGCACCAAATACGGGAAAGTTTTATGCTCCTCCATCAAAAGAAGTCTTTGTTGATGGCACAATCCACAGAGTAGGAAGGAAATTGACTCGTGACGAAAAAGGAAAATGCAAGATTGGAGAAAGCAACGACGATCTACGTGAAGGCGATCTTGCTCAAGATGGGTGGAAAACAATATTAAGGAAGAAGAGAAAGCGGGCAAAAACTCAGGGCCACCTATCTCCAGACTTTCTAACTATATTCATGGAAAAATATTCTCTAGCATGGTAGGTTTCCCATATAAATTGGATTTTTCAGAGGTTCGGCAAGGTCGTGGTGGTTGTCATTCCGCTGGACAAGCAACACAAGGCACCTCAGGGTTTTGCGTTCGTGAGAATGCAATCAGGAGAAGAGCTAAAAAGAGCGGCGGAAGCGGGCAAATCTTCGAAGGGAGACCCAATAACGGCTCAGATTGCTCACTTCGGCCCGGATAGGGCGGCGACCCCCTTTTGATGCAGGACAATTAGTCACTTGCTCTAAAAGCTCGAACTATTAGAGTATGGCAAGTTAATCCCTTTATCTCATAGCCTAGGCCACACATCTCATGGGTTAGTACCTCGGCCGAACCCCCCTCGTGGGCCCCCAAATCACATGGGCCGCCCACCCCGAGTGTGTCCCTGCATCCTACGGGCTACCCCATTCGAGCCCGGTGTGAAATGCCCTTGCATTAATCACCCCTGGTGAGGAGTCTCGAACACGAGACCTCCCTCGTGGGCCCCAAATCACATGGGTCACCCACCCCGAGTGTGTCCCTGCATCCCACAGGCTACCCCACTTGAGCTCGGTATGAAAATGCCCCTGCATTACCTTTCCAGTAGGAAGAAGAAGACCGGCGGAAGCGGTCCCCTCTTATGGGAGAGGAGGGGGGTTGGGAGCACCGAATGTAGAGCATCAGGGGGAAAGCAGGGTGATGAGAGGAGAAAAAACTTAGGGAGAGGGAGCTGATTGAAAGGGGCAAACAAAAAATTGTTGTGGATTCCTATATGTTACTTGGAGGTAGTTGAAGGAAAGAAGAATGATGTACAGTGATGCAGAGTGCAGACCCACGACCCATTTATGGCCACTATAGGACCCACCGATAATGTAGGCCCATAGCCTGCTGTAGGCCCAACATGTGCTGATTATTTATAGATTTTGAGATTATAATTTACTATTTTTGGTAGATTGGGGGGGGGGGGGGGGGGGTGATTTGATGATGTTAGTTGATATGATTGAAGATATGGTCTAGATTTCAAGATTTGATTGCTTTCCATGTTTGCTTTTCTTTAAACCTTGGCCATACGAAGAAAGATTAGATTAGTTAGTAATAAATTGTGATTGATTCTCTTGGTTGTAGAGTTTTAATTAAGGATTCTGTTAGGATCTATAAAAGGGGGTAGCGGTGTAGGAGTTGGTAGATTCGAATATTTTTCTAAGTGTGGTTATTTCTTTAAGCTTTTCAAGAGAAAAGGTTGATATCAATAAAAGTTTTCTCCCTCTCTACTTCATTGTTTTTGTGAGTATTTTTTTTTTTTTTAAAAAAAATTTAATTTCTTTGCAATTTGGGTATCGAGATCTCACTAACTCGATAATCGTGTTGCACCATTTTGGTATCAGAGCAGGTCTTCTTTGGGGATTTGTCAACTCTACATCATCCTCTAATGGCTTCGACGAGGGTGACATAGGAAGAGTTTGTGCAACTAGCCCAATTGATCCGCACACTCACAGAGTGAGTAGATCAGCTCACGCACGTGGTAGGCAACCTCACTAATCAAGCCGGGGAGCTCTAGTGTTGAGGAAATCCGGAGACCGAAGTTGGAGTACGTGAATATGTAGGGGGATGTCCCCACCAAGGTCCTAACCAACTACGGGTGGCCTCGGTTTATGGAGACCAATGATTGTGATCAGGACATCAGACCCTTCAAAGTTTATTAAAGATGAAGGCGGCCGACGAATACATCTTTATGGCTCGATGATGGTTCATGGCACAACCAAGGAGGATTTTGAAGACCGTACACGTGTCCCTGGATTAATTGAAGGCCCCACATTAGGAGGACACGTGTAGGATGAGTTAGAAGACCGATCTGTTACGCGGGATTTTTTAGAAAGCTTTGTTTTGCGCTTTTTTTTTTTTTGAAATTCCATGGCCGGAAAGTAATAGGGAGCCTGGAAATAAGGTAGAAATTCCGAAATTCCATGGCTGGTTGCATGTTGACGACTTCATTGATTGGCTAAGTAAGGTGGAGAAAGTGTTCACGTACAAGGAAGTCGCTGATAATTGGAAGGGGAAGCTAGTAGCTGTGAAGTTTTCCAGTCACACATTAGCATGGTGTGATGATCTCCAAGCTGAACAAATCCGTCAAGGTAAGGAGAAAATAAATTCTTGGGAAAAGATGAAAAAGAAGTTAAAAGGGAAGTTCTTACCTACTGTTCGTACCCATTTCGGCCGTAGTTTGCCTCAGCCAATCAGAGTCAATTACGTATGATTTGTACGGACACGCATGGTGTGCCAAGAGATTTTCTTGCGGATATGTACGGTGACTTCTTGAAAAGTGGAATCATAACGTATCAATTGTCACCAAACATTGAGGTCGAGAGGAGAAACGACCGAGCTCAGATGATTACGTGACATAAGGAGAAGCGATTGAGCTCGAACGATTATGTGCCAGCTGGCTTGGAAATAGTAGAAGAAGCGGAATGTGGGAAGGATTTAGAATTCAAGTGATGGAGAGCGGTTACCATAATTGTCGAAACGTGCGAAGGATCCAGAACGACTGGATTAGAGCTATAAATAGAAGGAGATTGTAGCATAATAAATCGTTTCATACCAAACCAAACAAACCAAACACTATTTTTCAATTATCCTTTCAATTTACCAGTTAATTTACATTCCATAGTGTAATCCTTTACTTTTCTTGTTAAGTGAGTTACATTTCTTCGTGTAATCATTTACGTTTTAGCATGCTAATTTACATTACGTGGTGTACTCTTTAGTGATAATCAAGTAGCTGGTAACTTTTAGCTGTGCTTTGAGTTCACGCTTGTCTGCTGGATGCAGCTCCTCAATTGGAAAGGTGTTCCGCATGTCCTTCGCGACCGTCTATTAGAATTGCTTCTCCCATTCCACTTTGTCTGTATCGAAAAGTCCTTTCGTACGGAAGACAAAGGAGCGACCCATCATCAGAGGACGAACCCCACCCTCTGAATATCGCCTGATCCAATTTACACATTGAGCGAGTGGCCGAATAGGCGACCAATCTCCTCAGATCTCGGTCATACACTGTGTCTGCCTATCTTGGCGCTCGGTGTCATTGTTATTCGGTTTGAATTGGAGTCACAAATCCAATTCTGGCACGCCCGCACACTGTGAGAAAACAACAACGAATAATTTTCTGGCACGCCCGGTGGGACCGTGTATTAACTACCGGACAATTTTTTGCCGAAAATGCAGAGGAGTGCATGTATCGCCAGGGTTGAACCCTTAACACCATCCGCACCAACCCCTGGCAGAGGAGTGCATGTTTTGCCGGGGTCGAACCCTCAACACCATACGTCTCATGAAGTGTAAAAAAATGGCTCTAGATAGTCGATTATCCTACATAGAACGTTCTTCGGCTGAGCTAGCGAGTCCGCACACATCTTGGAGCGAGAGAGAATCGGGCGAGGGATGCGAAAGTTGCTGCTGCCCAAACTTTTGCTCATTTTAAGTGAGCCATGGGATGATTTAACTGTCTGGCCCTTCTCTCTGAATCAACCATTTTTCTTCTTCTTCTTTATTTTTATTTATTTATTTATTTATTATTTTTTTCTTTTCTTTTCTTTTTGTACATATACATTCTTTCTACCTCAAACTTATGGCCTTCGGGTTTTTATTATAAACAACTTAGCTAGATTCCTTGTTTAAGGGCTTTTATTCAATTTACTTGTAATTCTCTTGACTGCACTGGGCTATTCTGATCCCTGATGAGTCACTTCCCACAACAGCGGGAAATACTGCTTCAGAAACCAGTTGTTTATAGGTGCTGGGGTAATATTACCATCTAAATCTTTAAGGAGATGTGCCCCGACTCTTAAAACTAGCTCGATGGTATATGGTCCATACCAAGTGCGGGACCATTTTCCCAATGCTCAGTCTTTCTGTCCGATAGGAAGGATCATCTTCCAAACTGTCTCCTTAAAAGCTTTTCCTTTAACTTTTTTGTTGTATGCTCGAGCCACGGTCGCCTTGTTGGCCATGATAGATTTTAAAGCTTTAACGCGGACTTCGTCCATCCCTTCAAGCTTGGCCAACATAGCTTCTGTGAATTCGGTCGGACTTAGCTGTGATTGATGGGCAACTTGCGTAGATAAGATCATAATTTCCAGTGGCAAAACAACTTCATGCCCGTAAGTCAACATAAATGGGCTCACCCCCGTACTAGTACGAGGAGATATCCTGTAAGTCCACAAGGCTTCAGATAGTTTAAGGTGCCACTCCCTTGGTTTTCCTCGTATCATTTTCCTCAGAATATTTTTGATCACTTTATTACTGGCTTCGGCCTGACCATTAGCCTAAGCATAATATGGAGTCAAATGGAGAATCTTTATCCCATGCTCGGCTATGGCTCTTGTTTCCTTAGCCATAAATGCTGCTCCTCTATCCATGGTAATAGATTCAGGAATACCAAAACGATGGATTATTTTAGTCTCTATGAAATTAATAATATCCTCCTGACCGACCTTACGCATAGGTCTTGCTTTGACCCATTTAGTAAAGTAGTCGGTCGCCACAAGAATAAATGAATCCATCTTAATTAAAGGTGGATAAATCTGTCCAATCAAATCGATCGCCCATCGTTGAAATGGCCAAGGCTTTATAATGTGATGCAATTCGGCCGCAAGAACGTGCTGAAGTGGCCCATTCCTCTAACAAGCCTCGCAACCTTTAGTGTATCGGACACAGTCGGCCATCATTTTGGGCCAAAAGTATCCATAGCATCTGAGTATGAGTTTCATTTTCCTTCTCGCTTGGTGAGCCTCATAGACACCTTCATGGACCCCTTCCATGACAATCATTGCTTTATTTTTTGATAAACATCCGAGTAGAACTCCATCGGCCCCTTTGTGATATAATTCATCATTAATCATGACATAATTTACGGTCGATCTTCTTGTGTTTCTGTTAGTCCTAGTCTGAGGACTCTGCGGATATCCCATAAGAGGGGCTTTCCAATCGTTTTCTTCAGCATCGATTAGACAGACCTTTGCTAAGCTTTCCCTCCGAAAAACCGAGGGCAATGATCTTTTTTGGATTGTGATCGACTGGTCGGCCGATCCCTTCCAAATTTCCAACCCTGCTGCCAATGGTGCAATTTCATTGGCATCTACATTGTAATTCTGAGTAACGTGCTTTAATTGAATGTCATCGAATTGCTCCAATAATTGGATAGCCACTGCATAATATGGTAACAATGATGGACTAGTGCACTTGAAACAACCAGCCATCTGATTTATCACCAGTTGAGAATCCCCGATGATCACCACATCTTTTACCCGCATTTTTACCAATATTTCCAAGACGATTATCATAGCCTTGTATTCAGCCTGATTATTAGTACACTCAAATTCTAACTGAAATGCGTATTCTTGCCGATTCCCATTGGGCGCAATTAAAACTATACCGGCCTCGGATACCTCGCGGGTCCTTGATCCATCAAAGGCCAATTTCCAAGGCTCAATTTGTGCAAGATTCATATCCATAACACCGAGAGGAATATGCTCCTCTAGGTCTGACAGATGGCTGACCAGAAATTCTGCTATGGCCCTTCCCTTTACCGCTTTATTTGGAAAGTAGTGCAAATCAAATTCAGACAATGGTAGTACCACTTGCCAATTCGGCCACCCAGAATGGGCCGATTTAACACGTATTTGACTAGATCGATAATGGAAATTACATTTACTCTTTCGGCTAACAAATAGTGTCTTAACTTAGTGGCACGCCTGGTGGGACACTATTTGGTTAAACTAACGGTCTATTTGTTGCCGAAAATGTACGGAAGTGGTCGAATTGCTGGAACCGAACCTGTAACGCCAATCGCACAACTCCCGGGGGATGATGTGCAAGTTCAAGCATGCCTAGGTGAAATTAATTTGAATGTTAACCCAACCGGAAACTAGGCCGGGCCATCCACGTCCCGCCCCATTCTTCCGGATGAGGTATCAATTGTATTCTAGGATGTTCATATGAGCATCCAAATGATACAGAGGAATGCGGGAGAGCCCAGGCGGAGCAATTCCGTCAACAGGCTTAAAGCATTAATTGTTACATGGCCAGCCAAACCGAGGCTATGCAATGATTGTTGGCCGTAATGACAGAGCGAACACAGTTAGTACAACAGCACAACGGGAGCTTGGTCAGTAATGCTATCCCATTCCCACCGACACCACTGTTACAGCGTAACTCACCACCTATTCCTCTCCTCGAGGTTAGGAATGTGCCGCCTCCTACGGAGATCAGGCGACATGAGCGGGAGATTAGAGATTTTGAAAATAGAAATCAAGGACCGCTAGTTGGGTTCCACCCACAACAAGGTCCTAGGTTTTAGGAAAATTTTAATCGATTTGGTTTGGATCATCCGCAAGCCGTGGAGCCTCAACCGATCGATCGCGACCAAATACTGCAACTTGTGTAAGAGGTTGCTAGCCAAGTGCGAGGCCGCAACGCTATTCCCACATATCATAAACCATACCCTGAATGGGTAGATCGACAACACCCATTACCAAGGAACTATCGATCGGATTTTGCCCTATTTTTTGGCGAGCACAGTCAGTTAACCATGGAGCATGTCGGCCGGTTCACCATGCGATGCGGTGAACTAGCCAACAACGATTATTATAAACTACAATTATTTAGTCATTCATTGACGACCGCGGTCTTTACATGGTATTCGAACCTGCTGCCAGATTCAATACACTGGCAAGAATCGGAAGAGAAATTCCATGCCCAGTTTTTCTCCAGGAACAAAGACATAACCATGGCCGATCTCTCATGATTCTGGTAGCTGCTTGGGGAACCGTGCGAAAGTTATATTATGTGATTTAAGCGGGTGAAAAGCCGCTGTTAGGTAGTCATGACCGAGGCCGAATTCGTGCAACTTGCACAAGACGGTCTAGAGTACAAACTTTGCAAAAAGTTTGTGAGCACGGAATTTGCTGATTTATATGACCTTACTATTCTCGTTATGAGGAATTGCTTCAGGAGGGGGCCAGACGAGCAAATTCGTCAGTAAGAACGTATTACAATGATCCTAATTATGAAATTGCGATTGCTGAAGTAGTGGCTAAAAAGCCATTGGTATGCTCGACGTTGGTCAAGGTAGAATCAATCGCCCCAACTGCGCAGAAGGCCCAGAAAGTATATACCTTTGATATTACTCGGGCCAAAGAAATCTTTGATTTCATGTTGGAAGCAAAGTTTATCAAGGTTCCTATTAATCATAAAAAACCTTCGGCCGATGAATTACAAAAGGTCGAGTATTGCAAATGGCATAGATCTCAATCTCATTCCACTAACAAATGTGTTATTTTCAGGAATCTCATTCAAGATCATATCGACCGCGGATTGTTGAAATTTTCGGAAAAGGAGAAGGAAGCCATGTTGATTGATACTGACCCATTCCCGACCGACATGGAGGTGAACACTGTCACTGCCGATTTGAGGGATCGTTCGAGACCAAAAGTTAAACTTGATCCAGAAAATCTGCGAGGAACGCCTGATCGACCCACACCAAGACGACAATGGGCATCCCATTATGAAGACGTGCATTCATCAAGCGGTCGAAGGAACTGTCAAAAATCGCAGTTCTGCGATCGCTGTGTTCGGGAAATCCCTTCACGATCTTGAGATCCTTCTCAGATGGCAAGAGGCCACCCCAGCTACGGCCGAGATCATTATCGGCCTAGGCAATCAGCATCCAACCACCAATCGCGGTGGGGACCACCCTTAACTAGGATGGTCAAACCTCCTGCTACGCAAGGAGTACGGAGGCGAATCACACACCCAAAGATTCTGGTGGTACCAGAAGTTCTGACCAGGACTCGGAAACGTCGATGACAGAGACAGAGAGCCGCGGCGAGAAGAGAAAGAGAAGGGGATGAAGTACCTCCTCAACCAGAACCCAGGTTACCACGTCCATTTTGGAAAGTCCCCTCACTCGATGAACAAGTGATCATAATTACAGTCGAAGCTGTGATACCACCCTACTAATCGAGAAAATAAACATCTCCTCGAAAGCATGGAGAAGTCGGGAGGCCTCAAAGAAGAAGACAACACTGGTAACTTGTCAGATTACTTTAGTGAGGATTGTTTCCCTACAGAAGAATGGTTGCCTGGTGAACTCACGTCTTCTGCAAGTATGTTAAGGGATACAACGATTGATTTTCCAGTCGAATCTATGACGGACAAGCGCCCTAGTCAGACTACGTAAGTCGGGTTTGATACACTAGGGGGCCAAGGTTTGGGCAGTGAGATTGTGTTTGGTTCGTTGCCACCTGTGGTGTTTCATTGCAATATGGTACTTACTTTGCCATCTAGTTTTCAGGCGAGGCCAACTCAACCGAACACAATGCCTGGGGATGTAGAGGAGCACGCTTCCCCAGTAATAATACAACATGCTTATTTTCCTTATGAGGAAGGTAAACAGGACGAGTCATTGCATGTTAACATGGTCACTGTAGCGACCAAGGTGTCCAGTATCGGTATCGGTTGGCGTAACGGTGACCTCCAAAACCGATACGGATACGGGGGCGTAACGGCGATACGGGGGCGTAACGGCCCGTAACGGCGCAAAAAAATTTTTTTGCCAAAAAAATATGAAAAAATATGGATTAAATCCGGAATATTCTAAGCATTCCAAATATGCATTCATTTATAAATTGGAACATGGTTACGGTGGTGTAACGGTCCACTCTTTGGTGAGAAGTTGTATCGGATTGTCTGATGAATTTATGAATCAGATAACCTAAATTTGACTACAAAATTCATATATTTAATTTTCTAACTATCTACTATCAATGATAGATATATTAGAATGAATGTAATATGAAAATATCTTACATTAGGTGTATCTAATTATTTTTGAGGAATTTCTCGAACATACCTGTGCACGTGATTGTGATTCCTGTCTATAACCTGTCATCCTCAAGTCAAGAATATTTAAAAAAATAAATTAGTAGTGTCTGATATACTCCCCTGCAACTTGATTAAGGATTACTTGATTGGTTGTCAGGGGAGTTATTTTAAATACAAGTTTGGCAGTGTCAAGTGTGTGCATGACTGCATGGCTTCTTGCAATAATACTGTTGTGAGCTGTCTGCTGCAAATACTTACCTTAATACAAATATATACTCACAATCACAAGTCACCACCAAAATGAAAATCTGCTTTTTTGTGGTTGCTCGACCTCCACATCATCGTCATTGTCACCATCATGCTGAGGCTGTCCAATAGGTGCAAGTGCTACATATCCATAATATCCAGTGCCAGAAGGAAATACTAGATCAACGAAACCAGAGGATGACTGATTCTGACTAGGAAACGACTTTGACCCCGAGTAAGGATATCCACCAGTGCCCGTCGAATAGCCATACTGGTGCCCATACTCAGGCTGTTGAGAATCTTGAGATTGTGAGTGCGTCTGCTGTGATGAGTAACTTGGATTTGAATCTGGATATCTATAATCATATGGATATTGATCGGGAGGGCTACTCCAACATGAATGTGATGGAACAGGCTCAGTATAACCACCATAATTATAATCCAATTGACCATAAGAATATCCATCATAATAACCAAAACCATGAGCCTGCTGATGTTCCGGACCTCCCGGTCCACGTGCACCACTAGATGTACCCTCCTCCGGCTGGCTGTATCGTGACTCGGTACACTCATAAGTCCGACCTCGTGTACCACGTCGTCGATGTTCATCGCCATCGCGATCTGTAGACGGCTGTATAGGGGGGTAAGCAACACCAGAAGTGCCAGCACCAGGGGCAGGGGGGTCGTCATCATCTGACACGGTCACGCTACCACTGCTTGTACTCTTTTGTTGATCTTGAGCCGTATCCGTACGTGGCATAAACGCTGCCCCTCTTACTGGGTCCAACACATCTGCACGACTCTCTTGTTGCGCTCTGCGTATTTCTGGGTCATCAATTTCCAATTCTTCACTATCCTCTTCAATTTGCTTTTCCCTTGTTTCCAACCAAGGTAGAAGTGGGTCATCCTCATCATAAATATTGTCCAAATTTATTGGACAGTAGTCTCCGTCATCAGCAGCTGTAATGCTCCTATGATGTCGTCGCATTCTTAGTTTTATATTGTAGTGCATGAAGACAAGTCTATCTAATGTTCTAGTCTGCAATCTATTCCTATTCTTTGAATGAATGAGCGCAAAACAACTCCAATTCCTTTCGCAGCTAGAGGAAGACGTTGTCTGGCTCAAAACTTTTGCTGCAATTTTTTGGAGAGCCTTCGTACTCTCTCCGAAATTAATCCACCATTCGGCCGGTTGCAACCTAGATACTGCATGCTGTGCAAAAGCATCTCCAAAGCTACCAAGGCGATTTCCAAATGTATCTAATTCATTCAGCGCCTTTATTTGCAGATCTAAGTCAGGCTCTAATCTCTTTATCACATTTTTTAGCCCGACACGAACTTCATCATCCGCAACAAATGATTGGGCATATCTATACCTAGGATTTAGGTAGTAACCTGCTGCATGAAGATCGTGATGGAGTTGCTTTGTCCATCTCTTGTCGATCATCTTCCAATAAGTCTCCCAACTTCTACAATCACGTTGAATTGTAAGCTTTGCCTTATCCATGACATCATATAGGAAGCCCATGGTAGGTGCTTCATCGGTTTCAATAAGACGGAGTACCCTCATTAGTGGCTCCATCACCTTTAGGATCGCCTTGACCTTCTTCCAATATTTGTTGTCACGTATGGTGTTCGCAACGTCGACCGGTGTCCCTGATGTCTTCTTCCCATGTTTTGTGTTGTGCCATTCTCGGGAAGCGAACATATCACTCAACTCTCCCCTATGCTGGAATAAACTCTCTAATGCTATAAAGTTTGTTGCGAATCTAGTCGCCGCAGGCCTCAACAACTCTCGTCCTTTCGTGAACTTTCTCATTATTGCGACTACTTGATTATGGTTGTAAATAAACGTTGTCACTTCCTTTGCCCTTTCGACCATTTCCTTAACATTCTTCTTCTTCCCAATATCTTCTAATATAAGATCGATACAATGGGCAGCACATGGTGACCAAAAAAGATGTTTTCTCTCATCCATCAACATATGTCCTGCATGCTTATATGATGCTTCATTATCTGTCACAATCTGCACTATATTCTCCTCTCCAATCTCATCCACAACTTTATCCATTAGGCCCATAATATATTGAGAATCTTTTGTTGCTTCTGAGGCATCAATTGACTTGTGGTATATAGTTCCTAAGTGGCAGTACACCATGAAGTTGATCATGCTACGTCTGGTTGGGCCAGTCCAACCATCACACATGATCGTGCATCCTCTGGCTTGCCATACAGGTTTAAAGGTAGCTACGTATGCTTTCACATCCACATACTCTGCATCTGTCCATTTCCCCCTAATCTCCTTAGCCGTGGGAGCTTTTATTCCTTCACCTGCTTCTGCTGCTGCATCGATTACCACCTGCCAATATGGAGAATTGGCCGCGTTAGGAGGTATGTTGGCATGTATAAATAACTTTGCTGCTGCTCTACCTAATTTCTCAACAGAAGTTCTACTCCACATTTGTTTTATCCAGTGTTTTAAATAGCGGTAGCGTGTTGCGTAGCGTTCAACCCTCCGTAGCGTGTAGCGAAATAGCGTAGCGTGTAGCGTAAGCTACACAATATACGCTACACAATACTCCTATTATATATATATATATATATATATATATTAAATAGTAAGAAAAAAACAAAATATTTTGGCATTTTGAGTTAGCAATTACAGTCGATAATTTAATTGGTAAATTTTAAGTTAATACATGTCTTGTGTACAATTTTTTAAAGGCCTGAATTAGGTAAGACTCAGATTGTGAAGTGTAGCACACGAGTGTTAAAGTTTTTTGGACCCCACTCGTGATGAATGTGTTATATCCATACCGTCCATCCATTTTGCCAAATAATTTTAGGGCATGAGCCTAAAAATGAGGCAGATCCAAAGCTCAGGTGGACCGCATCATAAGAAACAATAATAATCAAACGATTATCATTAAAAATTTATCGGGGCTACAAAAGTTTTAGATCAAGCTGACATGTGTGTTTTCCCTTCATCCACGTTAGTGTGACCCTATTAACAGGTTAGATGGAAAATAAACATTACAATGGACCCTAAGAAATTTTTAATCGTGAGCATTTTATAACCACTGTTTCCTATGCTGTGGTCCACCTGAGATTTGGATCTTACTAATTTTTTGAATCATAACCTAAAATGATGTGGCAAAATGGATGGACGGCATGGATAAAATACATACAGCATGGTGGGGCCCATGTGGCACGTGTACATTTTATTAAATTGTGCAACGTGCTGCGTAACGCGGGTACCAGTCCATTCATTTAATGCAAGCAAGTCCTGTGGGTCCGATCATGAGGTATGTGTTATATCTAAACCGTCCATTCATTTGAAGAGCTCGTCTTAAGGCTTGACACGAAAAATAATACAGATCTAATTATCAGGTGGACCACACTGCAAAAAGCAGTGGGGGATTGAACGTCTACCATTGAAACCCTTTTGGGAGCACAAAACTTTTGGATCAATATGAAATTTGTTTTTCCTCTTCATTCAGGTCTTTTAGACCTTTTGAACAGATTGGATGAAAAATAAACGTTATGGTGGGCCTACGAATTTTTTAACGGTAAAAAATCATCATCTCGCTGCTATTTTTGGTGTGGTCCAGACGATCTTTGGATACGATTCATTTTTTGGCTAATGCTCTAAAATGATATTTAAAAATAGATGAATGGTGTAGATATAATAAATACATAGCTGTGGGGCCCATGTAACTTGATCTGCTTTGAACCGTTCGTACAACTCGGAGCTCGAGGAGTGTCAGCGCTCGTCTTAGCTTGACACGTACCTCCAGCAGCAGTCAAACCGCGTCCGATAAAAAAAAAAAAAACGGGAGAGGGAAACCGAAAAGAAAAAGAGGGAAAGAAGAGGGAGGGAGAGAGAGAGAGAGAGAGAGAGAGAGAGAGAGAGAGAGAGAGAGAGAGAGAGAGAGAGAGAGAGAGAGAGAGGAGGCCGGGGCCGCAACCAGAGAGAGGAGGAGGAGGCCCGGGCCGCAGCCGCAGCCGCAGCCGCAGCCGCAGCAGGGCGAGAAGAAGAAGAAGAAGAAGAAGAAGAAGAAGAAGAAGGCCGCAGTAGGGCGAGAAGAAGAAGAAGAAGAAGAAGAAGAAGAAAAAAAAAATAAAATAAAAAGGTATTTTTTTTTTTTTTTTTTTTTTTTTTTTTTTCATTTTTTACGCTATTTTAAGCGCTACGTAGCGTTTTTTGTACGCTACGCTACGTAGCGTACGCTACACGCTACGCTACCGCGCTATTTAATACACTGGTTTTATCTTTTTTTGTTTAGTTGATTCTTTCCTAAATAGGATTGGATCAATAGAGGGTCTCCTAGGATCATTTACTTCTTCATCCAAACGTATAGGGGTATCACGTGAAGATGTCTGTCGTCGGCTCCCAAACATACGTCGTAACCCACCAAACCTACCCCCCCCACCCTCAATCCCACCTGCAGAAGCAGTTGCACTTCCAGTTGCACTCCCTGTCCCACTCCCACTCCCACTGCCCCCCCTGTATCACGCACTGACCCATGCGTGCCAAACATGCGGCGACGTTCTTCCTCCTCACGAGCTAGACGCACGCTCTCTCCTAGCTATAGTTAATTCCCGATCTGAATCTTCGTCAGAATCAATAATATCTTCATCACGAACGCCCATATATTCAGGACCAAACACCTCCTGTCGAGCTGCATCCAAAATATCATCTTTCTTCTTTTGTACAGCAGCACGTTTACCCTTCGACTCATCCAAACTAGCTTGCATTAAAAGCATTATCTCTTTCGGTACTCTGACACATGGCGCAACTTGGCCCTTTCGATGTGCTAAATGTTGTTTGAGACGGGTAATTCCACCAGTCACTAGTCTATCACAATACTTGCACTTCATTTGATGCCTAGTACCACCAACCCTCTCACAATGTTGCCATCCAATATCCTCACTTACTTGTTGTTGGCCAGACCCAGACATTTCTTTAGGTTTAGGATATGAGTATGAGTATATGACCTATGTTAATAAAGATAATTTTATGTTCTAACTAAAACCTAAGAAGCTCCAAAACCTGTCCAATATAAGCAAATAAAAATATAAAGTCACTAATTTGAAAATACAAAAAAAAACAATATATAAAATGACAACACAAATCTGTAAAATGCACATTAATATGTTTTACACTTCTACTATGATTAACACATCATATGACATGATTAAAACAGCAAAACAACCATTAAAAATTGATCTTTCGAATTTTCAAAAAAAAGGCCAAAATAAATGCGTAAATAAAAAAAAATATAAAAAATATATAAAATGGCACCCCAAATTTGTAAAATGCACATTAACATGTTCTACTATGATTAACACATCATATGACATGATTAAAACAGCAAAACAACCCTTAAAAATTGATTTTTCGAATTAAAAAAAAAGGGTCAAAATTCATGTGTAAATAGAAAAAAAATATAAAAAAATATAAAATGGCACTCCAAATCTGTAAAATGCACATTAATATGTTCTACTATGATTAACACATCATATGGCACGATTAGAACAACAAAACAACTATTAAAAATTGATTTTTCGAATTTTAAAAAAAGGGGCCAAAATTCATGCGTAAATAGAAAAAAATATAAAAAAAATATAAAATGACACCCCAATTCTGTAAAATGCACATTAACATGTTCTACTATGATTAACACATCATATGGCATGATTAGAACAGCAAAACAACTATTAAAAATTGATTTTTCGAATTTTAAAAAAAGGGGCCAAAATTCATGCGTAAATAGAAAAAAATATAAAAAAATATAAAATGACACCCCAATTCTGTAAAATGCACATTAACATGTTCTACTATGATTAACACATCATATGGCATCATTAAAACAACAAAAGAATCATTAAAAAATGATTTTTCAAATTTTCAAAAAAAGGGCCAAAATAAATGCGTAAATAGAAAAAAAATATAAAAAAATATAAAATGGCACCCCAAATCTGTAAAATGCACATTAATATGTTCTACTATGATTAACACATCATATGGCATGATTAGAACAGCAAAACAACTATTAAAAATTGATTTTTCGAATTTTAAAAAAAGGGGCCAAAATTCATGCGTAAATAGAAAAAAATTAAAAAAAAAAATTAAATGACACCCCAAATCTGTAAAATGCACGTTATCATGTTGTACTATGATTAACACATCATATGGCATGATTAAAACAGTAAAACATATTAAAAAAAAAAAATACCTATTTTTGACGAATTTCTAAAAAATGGCCCACTGAGCTTTGATTCAACCAAATCCGTAATATAACGTGTTTTTGTCCCAAATAACCAGCCAAGGTTGGTCGAAATTACTATTAGAAGGTATGAAAAATAGTTTGGAAGCAAGAACTTTGGAAAAAACAGCAAAAAAAGTTCTTAAAACGCAAAAAAAAAAACAGCCGTTTTTCGACCGTTACGCTGGACCGTTACGCTGACCGTTACGGACCGATACGGGCCCGTATCGGCCGATACGGGTACAAAAAAACGTAACGGCCGATACGACCCCGTATCGCGTATCGGCCATTACCGTTACCGTTACGTATCGGCCGATACGGCCGATACGTAACCGATATGGGACACCGTGGTAGCGACCGACAGTACCATCGACAAAGTAATTATAGATAGACCCACTGGTGACATGACGCAACATCTCAAGCCGTTGTACATATCGGCCCATTTAGATGGATGCCTTGTTACTAGGATCTTGGTAGACAACGGGGCCGTAGTAAATCTATTACCAAAGAGAATGATGGCCAAATTAGGATAAACTGCAGCTGACTTGATTCCATTTGAGGTGACCGTTGGTAATTTTGCTGGTCATGTTACTAACACGCATGGTGTCTTACCGGTCAACCTCACTGTAGGCACCAAGTCTATCCTGGTACCATTTTTTGTAGTTGACACGTCGTCAAGTTACAATGCTTTATTAGGGAGAGACTAGATTCACTCTTTCGCGTGCATCCCATCTTCTCTTCACTAATTTGTAATTTTCTGAAATCAAGATAAGGTCGAGCTGGTCTCGGCAGATAATAAACCTTTTTTGGCCACATCGAATGCTAATGAGGCCTATTTTTACGGTGAAGACATATGGCCCATTAGGTTCACCGGGAGAAATAAATACGGTCGCCCAACCGGGATTACAGTAAAGAAAAATCCAGGCAGTATTGTGCAAGCGATGCAGGAAGTGACCTAGGCAAATGAGACTCAGCTGAAGGACATTGTCCTTTATTGAGCGGCTGCCCGCTGTGTTATCGAAGAGATATCATGATTGTGACAACTAAGGGCAAAGCATGCGGGGCCGACTTCGCGGCCAGAATAAAGAAGGCTTGAAAGAAACTGACGAGGGAGTTTTTGTTAACTTGGCTAAGTTGGACGAACCGAACGAGGAACATAGCTTGAGGATGGAAGATCTATCGGGAGAAGTAGAAGAACGTTGACCACAGGTTCAGGACCCACTGGACGAAATTAATTTGGGAACAAATCAGGATCCGAGGCCCACGTTTATAAGCAATCTGTTACGACTACCTGAGCGGGAAGAATTAACAAGTTTTCTCTAGGAGTTTGTGGATTGTTTTGCATGGGACTATCACGACATGCCAGGACTTGATAGATCTCTGGTTGAGCATAGGTTGCCTACCAAAGAGGGGCATCGTCCATACAAACAGCCTCCAAGGCGGCAGCTGAAGTTACTCTTAAGATCTAAGAGGAAATTGAACGACTCCTAAAAGTCGGGTTCATTCGACCGATTAAATATGCTGAGTGGATGTCAAACATAGTCCTAGTAATGAAAAAGAACGGTAAGTTGAGAGTGCGCGTTGATTTTAGAAATTTGAACTTGGCCACACCTAAAGACGAATATCCCATACCTGTGGCCGATTAGCTAATCGATCGGGCCGTTGGACATGGGATTGTGTCCTTCTTGGATGGACATTCTGGGTACAATCAGATCTATATAGCGTTGGATGATGTACCAAAGACTACGTTTAGATGTCTCGGGCCTTTGGGGACTTATTGCTGGGTGGTAATGCCCTTCGGTTTGAAGAATGTAGGGGCTACATACCAAAGAGCAATGAATGCCATCTTCCACGACATGATTGGCCGTTTTTTGGAAGTCTATGTAGACATGTAGTAGTCAAGTCGACCGATGCAAAAGAGCATCTGGCCCACACTTGCGCAAATCTTTCGAACGAATGAGACTCCATAAATTGAAAATGAACCCTTTGAAATGTGCTTTCGGGGTTTCGGCTGGTAATTTCTTAGGATTCCTTGTACACTAGAGAGGAATTGTAACGCCCTGAAAATCGGGGGTCGAGCATAAGCTCCACTCTCGAGTTCCAACACATCATTTATGCAACATAGATAATAATGATTAAATGTTGTCCATGTTAGTGCATTAAACATGAGTGAGATTATACCAAAACAACATATCATACTCCAGAGACAGTTAAATGACGCAAGCGGAAGACTGTGATAGATATATATAATACATAAACTGTTGTAAGTCTCCAGAGTGTGAACATGTTACCAGGTTAAATATATCAATGTATACTCCAAAAATTAACAAAATGAATATACAAGGGTGTTCCAAAAGTGCAAAATAAAGTGTAATGACATCTAATCAGCAACCTTGTAACCCCGTCGATCAGAACATGGTCTACATAGACCCGCCTGATAGTTACATATAGGAGAAACCCTCATCATCATAAAAGTCCGGCTCCGCTTCGCAAGCATCGCCATCATTTGAAACTAAAATAGGGTCTGGATGGTGTTTAAAATACCGTCCCGTAACGTGGGAGTGAGTGATCAACTCAATGGAACTATAAAGCAAAGGTTAACATGTTATCAATTCAGTCAAGCAGTAATGATAAAGCAATACAATCACACATCCCTAAGTAATCTGATTAATGCAAAAATGGTATGTATAAATGATGCATGCCCTCGCCTGCACTCCCTCTGCGATTTTCATCTCACGGTCACGCATGTCAGTCACTTCCTTAGTGCTCTACCCAACGCCAAACGGCACATGCAATGCGGTGCATGAGCGTGCCTACCAAGTTCTTATTAGTCCTTTTCATACAGCAGGATTGGGAAGCTAAGGTACCGCCCTTCATATCATTAACCCAAACAATGATCTATTCTAGGGTCGTCAGTCCTAGTAAATCTCATACGATAGGCAAGTTCAGGTCACTACCACCAACGCCCTACCAACTGACAGTTTATTTTCGAAGGCTTGTCACCGACCCGACTGGGGACCACAGCCAGGCTGCGCCGGGGTCGGCCTATTTCATACTCTAGTTGCTACGAAAAGGCTCGTCGCCTCAACGCAGTCTCAGAGTATGCTCGAGGTCACTACAAAGGTCTCGTCACCTGATCAGTGTAGGCCGACAGCTCGAATACAGTGTCCCATACCACCGTATTCGGCTCATGAGACGGTATTGCTCATTGGTCACTACGGGGAGGCTCGTCGCCCCAGCGTAGGCCAACAGTTCGACCACGGTGTCCCATACCACCATGTCCGGCTCATGAGTCTTAGAGGATCGAGGTATCAAGGTTAACAGGGTTTCCACTGGTAAGTTGGTACCTTAGGTTCAAGCAATAACGTCCATACATGGTGAACATACATCGGGCAAATCGGGTTACTTGACAAGCTTACGTCGAGTTGATTGACATGGAGCGCGTAAGCTCTCCGCGTGGCCTAACCACTGTCCACTAGCAGCGTACGACTCGGATTCCTCGAACCTATCTGGTGTGGCGAAACGACCTCGTCCACTAACTCGGAAATCATTACCGATCTCCTGGACTACGTCGTAGCCCCAAACACACTCCAGAACAATAGCATTCACATGTAATAGCCAAGACAGCATGTGACAACCAAATCAGAGTAAAAATCTTATTTGAGCATTTCAACACACACATGCTACACATGAAACCAAACATAAGCATTTCATCCATATATCGCAAAGTAGTAAGATAGGCTACATAAAGGAAATTGTAACTATGTATAAGGGAATTGAGAATCCTATCTCAACACTCTCATTAAGTACATCACATCAAGCATATATTCTCATTCAGGCATTTTATTAAACACTTAGACTACACATATTACATATACATGTAATATTTTAGTTATAACATATATTATGACAAGTCCTTTAACAAAGGAGTTGTCACGCATACAACCATCATACATTCACAATTAATAATCATGGCAAGCACAAATCATAATTCCATAGTCATTCAGACATTTTAACAAACACATGGAAAGTATTATAAATCAACATAGTTTATATATAGGCATAATATACGGAAATCCTCGTATCTAAGCACATGTGATAGCAATCAAGTCAGACATAAATCATTGCTGACATTGAAGGCCTTGAAAACCATAACCTAAACGTTTATAGTCCGCACCTTTCACCGGTAAACGAGTAACGGACTCAGTTTGTATACCGAGTCTTTGTCTACAACACGACGGTCACCTTCAGAATGAAATAGGTTAGCTATTTCATCATCTCTACTATTTGAATCTCCAAAACAGGTTAGGGTTAGGATTTCTTACCCAAGTACAGAATCGGAATCGCCGTATTAGCGATACAAACGTGGTGGTTAAGCACGTGGAGCGGCAGGGATCGAATCCCAGGAGCAACTCCAACTCTCACCCTCACTTTCTCTCTCTTTCCTTCTCCCTTTTTCCCTTTTCTCTCTCTTAGGGTTGGAAATTCGTATGGCATGAGAGAGAGGGTTTAAGGCCTTTATATAGGCCCAAAACTGGTTGGAATGGCCCCAGGGCCATGGTATACTTAGGTTATAGCCAAATGGGGGCTGTTTCGATCCAACGGAGCACTTCTGGAGGCCCCTTTTATGCGTGCGGTCGGACTTAAGCTCCCTGACATTGGATTTAGGTCGAGGTAAGTTTTCGGTCCAATCGGATTTACAGATCGACCGTGGCGGACCATTTTCATTTCAACGGTCACCGGTATTCGATCAGGGCCATAAGTACACTGACATGTGTTGGAAATTTCCCCTGATCCGAGGGTGTAATTGGGTCAGATTCTGTCGGTCTGAATCCTTATATTTGGCCTGCAAGTGAACAACTCAATTCACTTAAATCTGAGCACGTTTCTTAAAGATATTCGCGTTTCTCACACACTTTGCTCCGGGCTCAAGTTGTGCGTTTCTGGACACAGTCAAGACTTGATTTCCGAGATGGTTGTCAAGCCCAGTAAGGTGGTTATAACGGTATAGTTTCGCCGTCATCGGACTTTCGACGTGTAGTCCAGGTCCGATACGGAGTTTTAAGGTGCTCCCGAGAGCAACCGGGTTTAGAGATGGATCCTAAGTTATAGGGTAATGTAGCGTTAACGATTTTACAAGTTTTGGGTCTTACAGTTCGTATAGAAAGTGGTTCAAGCTAATTCTATTGATTTTTCAGTTTAGTACTTAACTAAATTATGCCCTAATTACGACAGAATAAGGTCCTAGGGCAGTTCTACGCCCCTTTCTGGCACTTTTAATTAGTATATTATTTTAATTATTTTTTTAGTAGTTTGTTATCAAGTTTACTTCATCTCTACCAAATTTCATTAGGTTTCGTGTTGTAGAAAAATTCTAAAAATTCTCGAAGCAGTAGCTGTCCAAACTGATGATTTTCGGACAGTTGTCACAACGACCTATGTTTAACTATAATAAAATTTTTATTATATTTTTCATTTATTTTTATATGAAACTAGACTTATCAAGCTTCAATCTGGCTTTTGAATCACCTAAATCGGAGTTATAATGAGGGAGATATGACTTTTCGAAATAGGATGAACAGTGCAGAAAAATTGCAGAAAACGTGCCTCCCGGCCCGCTGCTGCCCGCCCGGCCTGCCAGAATGGCGAGGCCTCGCGGAACCGGCGAGGTCCTCGCGACCTTTGGACTTTCCGGCGATGGCTCGCCCCAGGGGCGAGGTCCTCCTGCCCCCGGGGTGCAGGAAACATGCGGGGCCTACTCTGGGTTCCCCCGATTTGTACGGTTTGGCCCCCCGACTCTGTTTAATGTGGTTTCGCCACCCGATACTTGAAACGGGTGCATCTTTTAATCTGGAATAGGTTACGCGACGTGCAATATATGATTTTGGGGTAGGAGAAACTGATCTATCCAAATAACCCATTTATATCGTGAGATTCCAAAAAGGTTAATGGTCAAAAGCCCATTTTATTTTTGTATTTACCATTTACAGTAAGTTTTTATTTAAGTATTGTTTTTCATCATTTAAACTTTAGGATTAGTGTCTACTGTGAAAGTACTTAGAAAAATTTGAAGAACAAGGTGGTGAAAGGTGAGATTTTGAAGGAAATGGGTTAAACAGGGGATTTGAGACTATAGGATTGAGTTCTGACGAGTTAATAAGGTGTTAGGATCGACCCATTGCCTAAGTACGTCTAACTCCAAGTTGGCAAAAAATCCGCGGTGTTACAGGAATCGAAATCGATCAGAACAATGCTCAGGCTGCGATCGATGCACGATCACCAGGAAACAAAGTTGAGTTACAGAAGTTCCTGGACCACCTTAATTTCTTACGACGCTTCATTTTTAATTGTGCAAGCAAAACTAACGTTTTCTCCTCATTATTGAAATTAAAACAGGGGGCCAAGTTTGTGTGGGAAGTGGAGCACCAGCTGGCTTTCGATTGAAGCAAGGAATATCTGATGAAGCCGCTCATGTTCATGCCTCCTATCAAGAATCGGCTGCTCCAGTTATATATTATAGTTTCCGCAGAGTCGGTTGGAGTCCTCTTAGCACAAGACAATGATTTACGGAACGAAAGAGCAATCTACTATCGGAGCCGAGTGTTGCTTGATGCAGAAAGGCGTTATTCAGTTATTCAAAAATTGTGTTTGTTCTTGTATTTCGTAGCTACCAAGCTTAAGCATTACTTGTTGGCCGAAAGAGTAAATGTGATAGCTGTAACCGATTTAGTCAAATATATGTTAAATCGGCCTATTTTAAGCAGCCATATTGGTAAATGGGTATTGGCGTTATCATAGTTTGACTTGCATTACTTACCACAAAAAGCGGTAAAAGGTAGAGCCATAGCAGATTTTTTGGCTAATCACCCGTCGGATTTGGAAGAACAAATCCCTCCAGACGTTGCGGATTCATATTATGTACAACTCACGCCTTGGAGACTGGTCTTTGACGGATCAAGAACACATGAAACGTCTGGGGCTGGTGTAGTGTTGATTGCTCCCAATGGGAATCGACAGGAGTTTGCATTCCAGTTAGAGTTCGAGTGTACTAACAATCAGGCCAAATATGAAGCTATGATAATCGGCCTGGAAATATTGTTAGAATAACGTGTGAAGGACGTAATGATCATTGGGGATTTACAGTTGGTGATAAATCAGATAGCAGGATTGTTTAAATGCACCGGTCCATCTTTATTGCCATACTACTCCGTGGCTATCCAATTGCTCGAGCAATTCAATGGCGTCCAACTAATGCATGTCACTCAAGAATATAATGTGGATGCCAATGAAATGGTGCAATTAGCAGCAGGTCTAGAAACATGGAAGGGAGTGGCTGGTCGGTCGATCGTAGTCCAGAGGAGGTCATTACCTTATGTTTTTTCAGAGAAAACATTGCAGAAATTTGTTAGATAGAAGTGGATGAGGACGATTGGAGAGCCCCCCTTATGGGCTACTTGCAAAGTCCTTGAACTAACACCAATAGAAGTATAAGGAGATCGACTATCAATTATGTTATGGTCGATAACGAACTATATCGAAAGGGGGGTAATGGAGTTTTACTTTGATGTTTGTCAAAAAATGAAGCCATGTCATCGGTCATGGAAGGGGTCCATGAAGGTATTTGCGGGGCTCATCAGGCAGGATGGAAAATGAGGCTTATGCTTAGGTGTTATGGATACTTTTGGTCAGAAATGATGGCCGATTGTGTCTAATATGCGAAGGGCTGTGAGGCTTGCCAAAGAATTGGGCTAGTTCGACATGTACCTGCGGCCGAGTTACATCTCTATCATAAAGCCATGGCCATTTCAAGGATGGGCAATCGACCTGATTGGGCAGATTCACCCACCTTCGACTAGGCTAGATACATTCATTATAGTAGCGACTGATTACTTTACCAAATGGGTCAAAGCAAAACCCATGAGGAAGGTCGGTCACGAAGATATCATTAGTTTCATAGAAGCTATCATTCACCGTTTTGGTGTACCCGAGTCTATTACAATGGACCGAGGTGCTACTTTCTCGACCAAAGAAATGCATGCCATGGCTGACCGATACGGTATAAAGATCCTGCATTTGACCCCATATTATGCCCAGGCTAATGGCCCGACCGAGGCTAGCAACATGGTAATCAAGAACATTTTGAGGAAAATGATACGAGGGCATCCACGTGAATGGCATCTCAAGCTATCTGAGGCCGTGTGGGCTTACAGGGTATCGCCTTGTACTAGGTGAGTCCATTTGCGCTGACTTATGGGCATGAGGCGGTATTACCCTTAGAGATACTGGTCCCATCATTACGAGTCGCACTTCAATCCCAATTGAGCCCTCTAGAGTTTACAGAAGCAATGTTGGCCGAGCTTGAGGGATTGGACGAGGCTTTGAATTCTATTATGGCTAATAAAGCGGCCGTAGCCCGAGCATACAAAAAAGGGTTAAAGGAAAGGTTTTCAAAGAAGGAGATACGGTCTGGAAGATGGTTCTGCCCATCGGCCAAAAGGAGCGAGCATTGGGAAAATGGTCTCATACATGGGATGTACCATATGCCATCGAGCAAGTTCTGAGGGGAGGAGCCTGCGTTCTTAAGGACCTGAATGCCAATGTTGCGCAGACACCTATAAACGACCGATTTTTGAAACAACACTTTCCTTCATTATGGGAAGTTATTACAAATCAGGCTGAGTCAGTTTAGTAAAGTAGATGGAATTTTCATTTAAATAAAACCTCGAATAAAGGTCCATTATGCATATTTAAATAAGGCCCAGAGGTGCCGGGCAAGGTAGAAGAGAATAAAGAAGACGGAAGAGAAAGAGAAGCCAGACAATGGGGCTACCACTTGGCCCACCCTACGTGCTCGAAGGCTTTAACAACCTCAATCTTCGTCTCCTTTGCCAGACTCTTCCTCTCGCTCCAAGACACTTGTTGGCCCGCGAGCTGCGCTGAGGTGCACTCTATGTAGGCCAAACGACGGTCGATATCCGCTTGTTCTAATTCGGCTGATTGTTTTTTAGCCTCATCGGCCTCAGCACGCCCCTAATAGAGAACTATTTGGGCTTCTACGAACGCAACTAGCTCAATGTTCTCTGGCTGATCGCGGTTTGGGTAAAGTTGATTAGTGTCGGTCAGGTCAGCAAGAAGGTGGTCGAGCGAATGCTTCAACGTCCACAACATCTTTTGATTGAACTCGCGTTCACGAGTCCAGTGCAGCCTATTCTTCCAAGGTGCTTCGGAATGGGCTTGCAGGGCCCTACACTCGGCGCTAAGGGCCGATAGCCGATTTAAAGCAGCAGTGCAATGTTCAATTTTTGCGTCCGCCGCTTCGTATTAATCTCTGAGTCGTTTGAGCCTGAAGAGTGTTCAAAATCTCTTGAGGAGGCCATTCCTTCTCAGGAAGATTGTCAACGTCACTAAGGAAGGGGAAAGTGTCACTGATGAAGGAGTTTGACGGTTAAGATTGGCCCGCTTAAAGCATAAGTACCACTTTTATAGGTTAAAGTTCAACATTTAATGTACACAAGGAGCAGAGCGACGGTTGGTTACTTGATATTGAAGGGGTTTTTCTTGGGATCGCGGGAATATGGCGGGATAAGCGGAGCTTGTTCAGGAAGTATGGTGTGTTTTGCAGAATGTTTAAATGTTGTATCCACATTATGAAGGGTAAGGCCTAATTCAAATTACCAAACATTGCTATGCAAAGGTGTCCTCGACCGATCAAAATTATATTTATTATTGAAATTTGTTCGTCACCTTGCTGGTCATCGACCGCATGGTTACATAAAGTAAAGATGAAATCAAGGGCCGTTAATTACAAAACGGATAAGGTCGATTCATTGCAAACTGCATGAATGAAGAGGAAGAGGACGAAGGGGATAGGCTGCCGATGAAGGAGATGGTCAAGATTAGATTATGACTACACATGCCTAAGTCCCTCAAATCTCCTCTCGGCCGCAGCTTTTGCCTCCCTCGCCGCGTGTTGTCTTCTCACCCATGAAGAATATTGACCCACGAGTGCGGCAGAACGTTCGACATGTGCAAGATGTTGGCCAAGGGCTGCATGCTCTTGTTCGACCGATCTTTTCTCAGTCTCGCTAGAGATTGAGCGGTCCCGATGAAATGTTATCTAGGACTTGATGAATGTGGTCAGCTCTTTGCTGTTTGGCTGAACTCAGTTTGGGTAAAGTTGACGGATTCGAGCCAAGTTAGTGGCCAAGGTGTTAAGGGAAAGCCTCATCGACCGCGACATCTGTGTTAAAGTCGTACTCATGGGTCCAACGTATTATGTTTTGCCAAGCCATCTCTTGACGGATTGGTAGAGTCCTACATTCAATGGTGAGGGATGACATGCGCGAGAGAAAAGCATTAGAATGATCGAGTTCTTGATCTGCCACTGCATTTTCTTCTCCAAATCGTCAGAGTTATGAGAGAACCTCTAGGACCATCTGAGTAGACTGGCAATCTATAGAAAGGTCAGCGGCACCTTGGATGAAAGGGGAAGGATCAGGCGAGAAA
This sequence comes from Magnolia officinalis, assembly GCA_021015155.1. Lineage (NCBI taxonomy): Eukaryota > Viridiplantae > Streptophyta > Magnoliopsida > Magnoliales > Magnoliaceae > Magnolia > Magnolia officinalis. The sequence continues at coordinate 28,328,152 of JAJHSJ010000015.1, forward strand.
GAATTTGAGGTGTCTAGTCCTAAAAAATTTTCTTCCATGATTTTGGTTGCCCGAGAAAGGAGATCCATCATAGATGGAGGCTAATATGGCGAAGGTTGTTGGGCTAAGTGGGTTTGTGAGGACTTGGAACCCAAGTTCCCTTTTTATAGACAAGGTGTAGTAAAGTGGCAATTAATACACATAAGGAAACGACGACGTTTGGGCTTTTCAAGATAAATTCAGCCGTTCTTGGAGTCGTCGGGATGCAACGAAATTAATGGAAATCCTTTAGGAGGTGATATATCGCTGTAGCAAAGACATAACAAGTATGGCCGAAAATGGTTAAGTAATGGGTACCCGTAGTGCTACATAGGGGCTAGGTGGACTGTGAAATGATCACTCAGTCCATGCATTATGGTCAAGACAGAGGATATGTGACATTTGGATTTCGACTGAGAATTAAAAATTTATTCATTATTGTGCTGGTCATCAATCGATTGATTACAAGAAAGAGAAAGCAAAACGCTAAAGACGAATAAACAGGTCGGATCTTTAGACTTTCGAATTCTACTAAGAGGGCCAGCATCTCTGCTTCATTTTTCTCCTTGGCGGGACCCCAACGGTTTCCTTAATGAAATGTGGTAAGAAGTGAAGTAGTTGATCAACACGAACAACAATTGAGTGAACTTCACTTTCAGCCGCCTTTTTATCAACATGACTCGCCGTCGACTGAGTTCGATATAGGCGAATCTGTTCATCTATGAACTCCAGATCTGCTGGATCTGTCATTTCTTTCGCATAAAAGGCGGTGCCTCGTTCTCATAATTCGTCCATTAGGCCGGAGCGATAAGATTGCAACATTATGAGCATTGATCGATTGAACTGATGTGCCTGAACACACCGTAACTTGTTGTACCAGGCTCATTCATATTTACCAGTTGTATCAGTCGAGTCCTTCACAGCCGCATCTTGCTGTTCCAGGTAACATGCTTGTACTCCATAGAGATAGTACGATCTTTCATAATGGTCTCCCATAATCGCTAATCGTTTCAGCTTTAGGAGTAGTCTTTTGAGTCTATCATTCAACTCGGCTGAAGGGTGAAGGTCGAGCGAACATGAAGTGTCAGTAACAAATCTCCTTACATCGGACGGTAAAAAGGAGAGAAAAATCCTTCAACCCATCATCGAAGATCTCTTTAAGGAAGGATTCACTGCTGGCAATGAGAGAAGGTAACTCAATAGCCATTGGGAAAGATTGAATTCGAAAGGGTAATGACGAAGTCAGGAATTCAATGCTGTTTAAATAGTAGGCTTTAGAAGGCCACTATCTGTAAAAGGCGTGGCTAGAGGGAGTTGCATGTCTTAGTCTGTTTGAGGTGTGGTCAATTAAGGCAGGATATTCAGAAGCAGTCCACGTTCAACTAAAATTCAGGAAATGGCTTGGGAAGTATAATTGTAGACAGTTACACAAAGAAGTGGAAGTCTCAAAAGAGGCTCAAGGGCCATTCATTTACGTAAGAAATATTACAAGTCAGAAGACAAAATGCTGTAAGAATGTCTCGGCCATCGCCATCCGTTTTCTAGCGGTCCACAATGATGCTTCTCCTTTTGCTGTCGATCCAGACGATCGGTTGATTTCTTCTGCTTGAGAACGTGTTGTAGCAACCAGTTGGGAAATTTCATCCGTGGTCTTGAGGCGTTCTGTGCGTTTGTTTGTCAAACGCTGTCTCAGTGTAATCAGTTCAGCTTCCAAAGCCTCGATCCTTACCTTTAAGTTCTCAATCTCCATCTCAGAAGCTCTCACTGCAACATTTTTGGCTGTGAGTTTTCGGGCAACTTCTTGTACATTAGCTTTCTTAAGATCGGCCGCTCGTTTTTCAACTTCGAGATGAGTGACAACTGCCTTAGCTTGGCAATACATGTCAAGTATTCCGTGAAGCTCCAGGAGGTGGTATTTTAGTTGTTAAAGTTGGATCTGACTGAGATAGTATGTATGCCGAATCAACCAATCGACCGATCTTATCTAATCAACTCGGCATCAATGGATTCGGATAACCCTTTTCGGAGGAGCTCGTGTAACTCGGCCTGTAAGCTTTGAAGGTTACTATGGTGGAGAGGGGATTTTGCCGCATACATCTCTTCGACGAGGGCCTTCTCGAGTATGAAAAGAATTTCATCAACAGGAGAAAGAGTGGCAGAAGCTGATGCACCATCTTCAAGAATAGCTGTTGAAGAAGAAAGAGGAGGGGTTACATCAACAGCCTCTATCTTGGCCGGTGGAATCTCGACTGAACTAACTTCAGCTGGCTGCTCAACATCAACCGATTGTTGTTCCGCAGCCGTGGGTATAAGACTTGTTCAATTATTTCCGCATAAGTGTTGACGAATGTTTCCTCCTCAGTTACAACTCTCTCAGTCTCGACCGATCCTTCAGGCATTGCTGTCATGTCGGCTGCTGTAGACTCGGCCAGAGCCGAGATTTCGTCGACCGTTGTAGGTGATGAAGGAATTGGTGGAACCAAGGTCAGTTTGAAAGGATGGGTAGGAGAGATCATAATTCTTCATCATGTGATTGATGCAGGCAGAGGAGTCTGCTGTGTACATTTCGAATCAGTAAGGGCAGTACTAACCTCAGGCGGATTGCTAGATTGCTAGGGGGAATGTCTTCTGTACTGATCGTGGTATCCGAATCCAAAGACACCACCGCTATAGCTACGGGGATAAGATCCTTGAGGATCATAGGAGTGATCACCATCGCGATTGCTTTGTTCGTAAATGATGAGATTGTTGGAGGAATTGCAGCCAATGGGATAGCTGGTATTTGCTGTATGTCCTGTTTTTGAACCACCATTGTTTTGGGCAATTCCCAAGTCACCGAAAGGAATCAAACAGGGGTGATGAGCGTGTGGGTAAGAACATCAATTCAAACAAATGCATAAGTAAACGATCTCCACCTAAGTCAGATCGAATCGCGTGTCTGACTGGTAGACCCTTAACAGATTCATGATTTCTTATAATAGTCACCAATGGCCGAGCAGTAGGGAATTGTGGGAACTGAGGATGATAAGGTTTGAGATATTTTTCAAATGGAAGGTTAGGATTATTCAATCTTTCTTTTGAGTCCATTTGTTCCAACATTTATTGAAATGAGCCTCTTTATGCCGCTTTATGCCTTCGACCATTTCTTGGGAGTAATTTGCCATACTAAGGTGAGGCCAATACTTTATTTTAAAATATTTTTTGAAAGTTGCTATGGCCTCGGCAGAAGAAGTATTTGATGGTTATTTAGGTCTCTGCAGTGGCCGATGTTTTATTGTCGAAGGAGGGTTGGAAGGAGCTGTGCGTGGGAAAGAACATGTGGTTTTAGGGGAGGACTGATACCTCACAAGTCGGAAATCTTCCTTGGAGCCATCTGTTGCGGTCGAGCGGCTGCCAGGATATCAAGATGTTCCTAAGTGATTTGCGGGATTTCTGGGTAAGGAGCTTCGGTCATCGAAATGGGAGGAGCAGCAACTGACCTTGTCTTCGCTCTCGTTGTCCTCTTCGCAGTAGTGGCTGGGGGTGCAGGGACACTTCTTTTCTTGATTTCCCCCAGACCCAATTGAGAGCAGAATTGGGACGAAAGCTCTGTGGCACTTCGACCACCCAAGAACTTAATGTACTGGCGATTCCACCATGTCACGAAGCTGCTCATCGCATCAGGGTACTCCAGATAGGTTGGAATCTGTAGAGCGACTGCTTCTTTACGATAAGACATACCAAGAGAAGTATAAAGTTCCTCATCGGTAACTATCACTCGATCGAAAGGAGGTTGGTTGTATGTTGTATGAATAAGAGGATAGGGGATGTACTTGTACTAGGCCTAATTGACGAGCGAACATAGAAGGATGATATTGTTCAACCCCTACTTTCGCGTTCTTGCCTTTCTCAAAAGCCAAATCGCTACCAATGACGTAGGAGTTCCAAGCGTGATGCAATTAACCGACCAAGTGCTCATCTTCAGGATTAATTTGCCTTGTGAGCCATTTTGGTCTGTAAGCCTTTTTCTCCGCAAAGGGCATAAAGGACTGATTGTTATCGAATTTGTCGAGAGAGAAGAACCTTAATAGGTATTCGTTGATTGCAATGTTCTCCAGGGGAATGTGGAGAATTTGGTCACCAACTCGCCATAGGAGGAAAATGATCGATCGATGTGTTCCTGACTGAAGAGATGAGGTCGAAAATATGCTACAAACCACATGTACAAGCCATACAGGCCCTCTTGCCGAGTATAATCATTTGACATTGACTTCATAAAGACCTATGTATAGATAACTTAGAACGAACGGTGCCGATGCTACTCGATGTTCTTGAACAAGGCACTTAGCTAAAGCAACATATTCGGTCGTGACTTGTTGAGCGTTGACGCAGAAGAGATGATGACAGATGGAGAAGAGAAGAAAGGCGAGATGCTTGATTTCTTCGATTGACCCCTCGAATTTGCGGTACACATTCATGAAATTGGTATATCCTTCGGGGGTCGAGCAAAGCTCAGCTCCCGAGTTCCAACGCATCACTTATGCAACATAGATAATGATGATTATGATGAGTGCATTGAAACATGAGTGGGATTAAGCTAAACGGCATATCATACTCCAGAGTTAATGTAATTAGGCAAGCGGAAGACTGTGATAGATATATACAGTACATAAGTATTTCACAATTTCCAGAGTATGAGTATGTCACCAGGCTGAACATATACATGTGCTGTTTCTAATTTGTGCCAAATACCAAAAATATAAAGTGTTCAACTAAATCATATAGCCTTGTAATCCCGTCGAATCAGCACGAGGTCTACATAGACCCGCGTGATAATTGCATGAAGAAGAACTCCTCCTCATCATCATAAAAGTCAGGCTCCGCCTCGTAGGCTGCGCCATCATCTGAAACTACAACAGGGTCTGGTTGGTGTTTAAAACACACTCCCAATGTGGGAGTGAGTGATCAACTCAGTGGAGCTATAAAGCAAAGGTTAACATGTTATCAATTCAGTCAAGCAGTAATGATAAAGCAATACAATCAAACATCCCTAAATACTCTGATTAATGCAAGGATGGTATGAAATAATGATGCATGCCCTCGCCTGCACTCCCTCTGCGATCTTCATCTAACGGTTGAGCATGTTAGTCACTTCCTCAGTGCTCTGCCCAACGCCAAACGGCACATGCAATGCGGGCATGAGCATGATTACCCAGTTCTTATTAGTCCTTTTCATATAGTAGGATTGAGAAACTAAAGTACCTCCCTTATATCATTTCCCAAACAATGATCCATTCTACGGTCGTCAGTCCTAGTAAATCTCATACAATGTTGCGGTTCTAGGTCACTGCAAAGGGCTCGTCACCACGATGCAAGTTTATACTCTAGTTGCTACGGAAAGACTCGTCGCCTCAACGCAGGCTCGGAGTATGCTCGAGGTCACTACAAAGGGCTCGTCACCTTATCAGTGTAGGCCGACAGCTCGAATACGGTATCCCATACCACCGTATTCGGCTCACGAGGCGGTGTTGCTCACTGGTCACTACGGGGAGGCTCGTCTCCCCAGCGTAGGCCGACAGCTCGACCACGGTGTCCCATACCACCATGTCCGGCTCATGAGTCTTAGCGGATCGAGATACCAAGGTTAACAGGGATTTCACTGGTGAGTTTGGTACCCTAGGTTCAAGCAATAGTGTCCAAACATGGTTAACATACATCAGGCCAATCAGGTTGTTTGACAGGCTCGACTAGCACGAGCGCATATCGAGCTGATCGACATGAAGCGCATAAGCACTCCGTGTTGCCTAACCACTGTCGCCAATCGATCTACGACTCGGATTCATCAGGCGCGTCTCATGTGACGGGACAAAGTCAGCCACTAATTCGAGGCCTATTACCGATTGCCTGGACTATATAATAGCCCCAAACACATTCAATTACAACGATCTAACATATGAGGTACTCAAAGCAGAAATGGAGCAATGATTCAAATCATACAATCAGTTGAGCATGTTATGAAGTACAACATAAACATGAGTCCACACTTATGCACTTCTAGGTAAAATCAATGAATATGAAACAAGGCATGTGGAGGAAATCGTACACCTCATTAGAGTGGCTGAGAATCCTATCTCAACACCCATTTAAAGAACAGTTTACAAGTATTTATTCATACAGACATGTTTACAAACACCTAGCATACACATTATATCATACATGGTATGTATTGGTTAGCATACGTATTAGGGCAAGTCCTTTCATCAAAGGATTGCTGCCTACACAACAATCGCATAGCCATGATAGTTAGTCATGGCGTACACTAACGCAAGGTTTATACCCATTTAGTCTTTTGCACAAACACTTAGGCTACGCATTGTAACATATACGACGTATGTTAATATAACATGTATTAGGCTAATCCGTTCACCCAGAAGTTGATACATATGCATCTAGCATACATAGACAACAATTAATCATGGCAAGCACAAATCCGAATTTCATACGTATACGGTATTTTCTACAAATATGAAGAATACAATATATTCAACATAGTTAACGTATAACTGAAAAACGAAACGGACATCACTTTATGCATGTGAAATAGCATCCACGTCAGTAATATATCATTAACCGACATTGAAAGCCTTGAAAACCATAACCTATATGTTTATCGTCCGCACCTTACGCCGATAAACTCGTATCGAACTCAGTTTGTATACCGAGTCGTTGTCTACGGCAGAACGACAACCTAAATCATGAAATAGGTTAGCTATTTCATCACTTACGCCATTTGGAACTCTAGAACCGGTTAGGGTTAGGTTTTCTTACCTAAGAACGGGATCGGTATCGCCGGAAAAACGATACAGATACGATAGTTGAGCACGTGGACTGGCAGGGAAGAAGCCTTGGATCAAACACCAACTCTCTCTCACACTTTCTCTCTCTTTCCTCTCCTCTCTCCTAGGGTTTCCCAAATTCGTATGGGATGAGAGAGTGAGGGCTTAAGGCCCTTATATAGGCCCAGAACTGATGGAAATGGCCCCAGGGTCAAGGTATACTTAGGTTATAGCCAAAACCCATCAGTTTCGGCTCAACGGAGCACTTCTGGAGGCCCCCTTTCTACGTGCGGTCGGACTTAAGCTCCCTGACATTGGATCTAGGTCGAGTTAACTTTTCGGTCCGATCGGATTTACAGATCGACCGTGGCGGACCAGTTTCAGTTCAACGGTCACCGGTGTTCAATCAGGGCCCCAAGTACACTGCCATGTATGACAAATTTCTCCTAATCCGAGGGTGTATTTGGGTCAGATTCTGACGGTCTGAATCCTTATATTTGGCCCACAAGCGACAAGTCTTAGATTACTTAAATTTAGATTTTTATTTCTAAAGATATCCACGTTTCTCACACACTTCGCTCCGGGCTCAAGCGAATAGCTTCGAGATACTATCTGGACTTGATTTCCGAGATGGTTGTCAAGCCCAGTAAGGCGGTCTTAATTATATAATTTCGTAGTAATCGGACTTTCGACGTGCGGTACAGGTCCGATACGAAGTTTCAATGTGCTCCCGAGAGCAACCGAGAATAGAGTTTGATCCTAGATTTTAGGGTAACCTAGCGTCAATGATTCTACAAGTTTTGGGTCTTGCAGATTGTATTTAAAGTGGTTCAAGCGAATTTCGCAGCTAACCTAGTTTAGCACTTGGTTAATTCCGTCTAATTTCTAAAGGATTTAGTCCTGTATGATTTCTGCCTGAAGTGGTACTCGGGCCTTTGTAGTTTGTATAGAAGGTGATTCAAGCTATTCATACCTAATTAAATTACGCCCTAATCACGGCAGAATAAGGTCTTAGGGCAGTTCTACGTCCAAGGATGTCCATTGCCAAGTTAGGAAAAATCTGGGGTTTTACAGTACCAAGGTCTCTCCACAGATCTTTGTGTTGGGCCGATACTCTGTTAAACCAATCTTCCCACCCTGGAAGTGGTTTCAGCCACAATCATGGTGTTTTTAATGCGTTGGCCGCATCAGGAACGATTCCGGATTTGATGAGAATGTTATCCCCCGGATAGATTGGGAAGAATTTATCCATGGGTTGAAGTGCTTCCGTCAAAATCTTTGGAGAGAATGAAGGGCCAAGGCAGAAGGCGTCCTCATGTATCAGAGATTTGAAGATTATCTCCTTGGTACATTTTCCTGTAAATAGATCCATTATCGCTATTATGTCTTTTTGATCAAACGACGGATTGGACGATGAAGAAGCCATTATTAAGAGATGAGAGTAGCAGAGATTTTGGGAGAAGTGAGATGCAAAGAGAGAAGGATTTTGGAAGCATAATGAATTCAAATGCGAAATTGCATATATGTAGATGAGCGGAAAACAACATTTATTATGAAATCATGCTTATTTCGGCAGAATGGCTCTTTGAGAAACGTGTTGGTTCAAGACTCATTTGATGCTTCAGATTGACACGATCGGTGCTGATGATAACGGTTTGCATTTGGGAACACCTATGGGCGTTTATGATAGCGTTGGTAAAACCTCAAACGTCACTGTCACCAGTGTTTTAAGTATCGACGATATCGGCCGATATATCCCACGATATATCTTGTATCCCATCAGTGCGATACGAAACACATAAGTAGTGCGATATATCCCACATGTTCGATCTGGTGAGCATTTTTGAATTTTGGTCCTTTTATTTTTGTAAATCATGTTAAATTAGTGTCAAATTGTTACAAATCAATGATTTTCCATGTTTTGCATGAAAAATCATGGATTGGGAGCTTCAATTTTAAGATTTGGAGGAGATGGGCCTAGTTGCGGAAAATTGGAAAAAAAAAATAAATCAAAATTTCCCAATTTCTCGTAAATCATTTGCAATCTTTATGTCCAAACATCAAATCAAACATGTATGTAACCTAATCTAGTGATTCTTCTTTTGCTTTTGAATGTATTGCTTGTGTTTCCACACATGTTCTTACATTTATAAATTATATGAATAGACATTGAATATACTTGCATCAATTCAGTTAGACAACGTATAAATTAGGACACCATACATAGAAAACCTATTATGTGTACTTGATTTTTGTAATGATTTGATTTATAAGTGTGTATTAATGTCTTTTTTAACAATCACCGAAGTTTCATTGAAAAATTTAACTAATTTCCCAATGTTTCCTCATGTTTCCAACAACAACGATACATTACTGCATACAACTGATGTATCCCATGCGATAACCGATATGTATCCGTATCCCAAGAATGCGATACGTACTGCAATACCGATATTTCGAACACTGGCTGTCACTCTTTGAAAGAACAACGACGAGGGGTGCAATGTTTGTACCCCATCCGGCCGGATTCTGTTTTCGGCTAATCAGGGCCGAATACGTGTAATCTGTACGAATGCGCGTGCTTCGGTTGCAAGATTTTCTGCAGATATGTACGCTTGCATTTAAGAAATAGAGCTATAACGTATCAATTGCATTAAAGCGGTCGAGGAAAGTGCGATTGAGTGATAAGTGGTTAATGATCAAATTCGCACGATCGCTAGACAGGTGGCTGAAGATCAAAGGGAGCAAGAACGTGAGAAGCATCCAAAATCAGAGTAATGGAGAAACGGTTATGATAACCGCCAGAACATCTGAAGGATCTAGAGTTATGGATTAGTCTTATAAATAGAAGATCAAAGCAAGCATGAAAATTGTTTCACACCAACTAAACCAATCAGAAAACCAAAATTTATCTTTCAATTATCTTTCAGTTGTCTTTCAAATTATCTCGTCAGATTTACATTCCATAGTGTAATCAACTTCTTTTCTTACCAAGTAAATTTCTTTTCTTTGTATAATCATTTACTTTCCGCATTTGCCATTTACATTCCTTAGTTTGATTTGTAGTGTCAATGCAGTAGTTGATAATTATAGCTGTAATTGGAGTATCCTTCAACGGTCGATAGCGGTCAATTGTAAGTCGTTCTTTCTTATTCCACTCATCTGCATTAAAAAAGTCCTTTTGTACGGAAGGCAAAGAAGTAACCTATCATTAGAGGACGAACCCCACCCTTTGACCATCGCCTGATTAATTTACACATTGAGAGAGTGGCTGAATATGCGACCGATGTCCTCAGATCTCGGTCATTCTCTGTGTCTCGGCGCTCGGGGTTGTTGTTCGGTTTGAATTGGAACCGCAATCCCAATTCTGGCACGCCCGCATGCCACCCGTGCCGAAGAAGGGTCGCAAACAACGACAAACAAGTAAGACTGCTGGTTCCATTGGTACCCCACTCTTCATGGACAAGCCAACGACCTTGAGGACAATCATTTGCTCGCATCTGTGTTGAGGTTGAAATCCAATCTGTTCTTTTAGATTCGGTCAAAATCAAATGCAAAGGGAAAGTCATTACCCACTGGTGGAATATGTTTGGAAGCCATCCGCTTGTAAGGAATGTGCCACCTTCAATCATTTAGAAAAAGCCTGTCATATAAAGGCCTCTCCAAAAACAAATGTGCCTCCTACAAATCCCACTCTTTTAAAACCTGTGGGTCCTAAATAAGTGTGGGTTCAAAAGCAAAATCAAAACCAAGATCTGTCCACCTCAATAAAGAAAATCCAATAGCCTTAATTGAGGTCCATAGTGACCCCAGGAAAGGATCCTCACCTCATCCTAGGAATAATTATGGAAGAAGGAGCATATTTGGACTCATGCAAGATCATGAGCAAAATCCTCAAGTAGGGATAGCCTCACGGTTACCTCCACCATTCACATCATGCAACAATTTAGTTATTCGATGAAGATCTTGACTTGGAATGTAAGGGGCCTAAGTAGGCCTTCTATGGAAAGAGAAATTAAGGACGCTATCCAAAATTTGGGCATCTTCATGGTGTGCATTGTTGAGACCCGCATCAGGAAGACTAACCTTTATGTTTCGTGTAACTCCTTCCTTCCTACTACCTGGTCTTATAATTCTAATGCAGATCATTACTCTAACTGCAAAATCCTACTCGCTAGGAATAAATCTATTCGAGTATCCATATCCCATAAAACTGACCAACTAATTCATTATTCTTTGAGATCTAATGACTTTCCTGGTCAGGTTATGTTTACTAGCATTTACGCCTCCAATTTTCCAGGCTAGAGGAACCTCCTTTGGAAAGACATTTCTTAATTGGGAGTGGGAATGGTCTCCTTGTGGGTTCTCACAGGTAGTTTTTTTAAATATCGACAATATTGGCCGACGATATATCTTGTATCCCACCTGTGCGATACGAAACACACAAGTAGTGGGATATATCCCACATGTTCGATTTGGTGAGCATTTTTTTTTTTTTTCAATCCTTAAAGAAAAAGAAAAATCATGTTAAATCAGTGTCAAATTGTTACAAATCCGTGATTTTTCATGTTTTGCATGAAAAATCATGGATTAGGAGCTTCGATTTCGAGATTTAGAGGAGAAAGACTGAGTTGCGGAAAGTTGAAAAAAATAAAAATTTCCTAATTTCTCGCAAATCGGTTGCAATCTGTGTCCAAACATAAAATCAAACATGTATGTAACCTAATCTAGTGATTCTTCTTTTGCTTTTGAATGCATTGCTTGTGTTTCCACACGTCTTCTTACATTTATAAATTATATGAATATACTTGCATCAATTCAGTTAAACAACGCATAGATTAGTCCCCATACAAAGAAAACCTATTATGTGCACTTGTTTTTTGTAATGTTTTTATTCGTAAGTGTGTATTGACGACTTTTTTAACAATCACTGAAATTTCATTGAAAAAATCAATGAATTTCGAATATTTCTCTATGTTTCCAACAACAACGATATATTACGCGATACAACCGATATATCCCATGCGATATTGGGATACATATCCGTATCCCAAGGGTGCGATACGTAACGCGATACTGATATTTCGAACACTGCCCACATGTGATTTAAACTGCATAAGATTCATCTAAGAAAAGCAGGGGGGGGGGGGGGGGGGGGGGGCAGACCAAACATGAAGCATGTTGAATATTTCAACAACTTTTGTTTCCGTCGGTCGTGATGACTTTGTTCTCTTGGTTAACACCTTTTCATGGTCTAACCCTAGTGCAGGGTTCCAAAGAACCGAGTGTTGGTTGGATAGGCTTTTGGCAAATCTAAGCAATGTTAGCCTCCGTGGATCCTACAAAGCTGATCACTTGACTCCGGGCTTTTCTGATCATGCCCCCATGATTTTGGATTTATCCTCTTCTATCTCTTGCTTTTAAGTCAACTTGTCATTTTTTTTTCAATCATTGGTGTAAGATGGATGGCTTCTTCGACATTGTGGCAAAAGCATGGGAGATGCATGTTATTGGTGTACCCCCATGTTTGTTGTTGCAAATAAACTCGAAAGAGTGAAAATTGCCCTTAAAGGCTTAAAGGCTGGATAGCTACCGTGCCGAAGATAAGCAACCAGCTCCAAAAAGCGAAAGATGACCTAGAGCTTATCCAGATGGTAATTTAATCCAATTCTTTTTGTATCAATATTGAAAACGAAAAGGTTGCAAATGAAAAATTGGATCATCTCTATAGCATGGGGCTTTTCATGCTAAAGCAAAAAGGTTAGGTAGACTAGATGAATTTGGGCAATACCAATTCTAAATATTTCTATGCCTCTATTATGAGTAAGCAGGCCTCATCCAAAATCTAGAAAATTAAGGACATGGATGGCAATTTTTCTGAAAACCATTTTTTTTTTCCAAATTTTTTGAAAACCATAGTGAGATAATGGATATAATTGTTAATCATTTCAAAAATATTCTCAATGGTAATTAGGGATATTCTTCTCAAGTCGATATGAGATTAGTTGATAACCTTTCAAAGCTATCCCAGGATCAACGTGATGAGCTTTGCAAGCTAATCTCTATTCCTGAGATTGAAGTTACTATCAAATTAGCTAATCCTAATAAAGCCCCTTTACTGGATTGGCTTCAACGATCACCTTTACAAGGTCTGTTAGCTGATCATTGGGGTTGGTGGCAATACTTTTATGTTTTAGTTGATCTGCTAATTATATAATATATGAGTCTTTAAATGGATGATTTGACACAATTTTGAAAAGCTACATTTTGAGTTCTCTGGGTTAAGTTTTTTGAAATCCTTTTAGACTTCCTATAATCTCATTCTCTTGATATTGTTACGCTTTAATTTGCACTCCTGTTTTCCAACTTATGGTTATGTTCCAACCCTTGCCAACAATATGAACTTTGGAGAAACTTTTGTAACAAGATGTTAGGCAGTTTGTACACATACCTTCTATTTTTCTGGGATTTTTCTATCCTTGCTCTAACTTTGACAATGAGTCTGTAATGCTTTATTCTTGCCAGGCTGGAAAGTTACTCTTTTAGAGTCAATGCATAAACGGTGCCTCTTCTTGGAACATGCTGTTGGTCTTACTGGTTTGTCAAATGTGCAAGTTTTACGTTCACGAGCAGAGGTATTTTTTTTCCATATCATACCATGCCAATGTTGTTTTTCTTTATGCAAAATGCTGGCATGATTAGAGTGAAAGTGGTTATATGCATTCAGAGATTAGTTTAATGAGACCTAAAATCAATCCCATCTGGAACCTTGAAATTAGCCACAGCAATTGCCCATACTTCTATACTAAATATTCACTGCTGCTTGTTTCTATTCCGTAAGCATAGTTACAAAAGGAAATTTTGGTGGTTACACAGTTCTAAAGTTGATAGCTGAAAACACTGCCAAGCTCATAGCTTGCCATTGGGATAATTTCTCTCATGTGATTTTCCCCCCTTCCAAAATGCGTTTCAGTTCTTTCAACGTAGTTCCAATATGTTTTTTTGGTGGATAGATTCAAATCTTAATTACTTCGAAAGTTATAGAAAGTAAAATAATGTTGTAGAGGCACACATTATAAGTATAATCTAGGTTAATGCGAATGTGAAGTCGGTTTAACAAGATTTTGGTCACCTTTTATTTCCATAGGTGCCCTAGGCCCAGTGGGTTTTACAAGATCTGGATATATCACCACTACACTCTCCTAAAATGCTGGCCAACCATTTCACCAGAATGACTAGGGTGGTGTCCAATTACTTGTTTTCTAAAATTGTGGGCAAGGGCATGTAAGAACTTCACCACTTGTTCTTAATGACCGACCTCGTATGATGTTGTAGAACATCTTGTAAGAGGTTGCATAAACGAAAGAAAGAATCCATACCCATCTTCAGTTGATTCAAACAGTCTTGGTCACTAGGATGGATTTTTCCATCCAAAAATTGCATTCTATGCATGTCTCCATAGTATGAAGGTTGTTTGGCTAGTTAAGTTCCACACAATACAACATATACATTGAAGCAGCAGCTGCAATTGCTGTCACAACTGGAGCTGCAATCTCTTTTATGTTGGGATGCCTACATTAGCTATGTAGTCCTCATCTTTCTTACAAGGTGACATCTAGTAATAGTCAAGGATGGATTTGGGATGTTCACCAGAAGTTTTTAAAGTCCGCAATCACATTGTTAAATGACCTCTAAATAGATGCACAATTTGATTAATATAGAACACTTCCCTCGGTAAACTCACATGGGATAAGCCATTCAGAAATAAAAGGGGAGAAAGGCCATTGATCTAGTGGTCTGCCACCCGATCTAGGATCCACTGTAAAAGAGGCATGATTCATTGCTCACAGTTTGTACTAGGAGCACTATAACTTGTAGTGCTTTTAGAGCACTGGATGACTTATCTACCTTATTTCTATTTTTAACCATACAATCGCCTCTAAACAATGCTCATTTTCAGAGCCTCTTTGGGTTTATGTGGCCATAGTTCAGCGACCCAAACCATTGATACGTTGGTCCCTGGTCCATGGGAGAATAACCCTTCAATTAGCCAGAAAATAGACATTTGAAACAAACACAAAAAACTCGCATCCAATGTAAATAAATGTATGTCTTCCAAAAAAGGTATTTTACACACCCAAAAAAAAAAAAAAACAGCATTTATAGCAAAAAAATCCTATCCTCCGTATAATTGGGAGCCATAAGTCAGCAACCCAAACCATTGATGTGTTGGTCTCCACTGTGAATGGCCCACGAACAAGGTCTGTTTCTATAATGGGAGAATAAACCTTCAATTATCCTTAAAAAAAAGAGTAACCCTTCAATAGTTAGCTAGCAAATAGGCATTTCATACAAACTCAAACAACCTAGATTCCCCCCCCCCCCCCCCCCCCCCCACCCCCCCCCCCCCCCCCAACAAAAAAAAAAAAAAAAAAAAAAAAAAAAGACTTGTACAAAAAACACTTTGTTATACATGTGTATTTATACAAAAAAGTGTTTTTACCATGAACAATAGAAGTGATTTGTATACACAAAATCGTACCAAGGAGTCCTTCCATTGATATGATGCCCCCAATTATGTTACATTTGTCTGCATGACTTTTGCATATGTAAATGCTTTACAATGCAAGTATTTTATTATAAATTCATTTGCAGAGTAACAGTGTTTACCATCTGAGCATAAAAATCTACTGCACCAATTTTTCAACATGACAAAATTGTTAGCACTGCTCAATTCACCCCAAAAGTGGAGCATGTATGCTGTTGGAGAGAGGAACCCAAATTTAACCATTTTATCAATTGTTCGGGGAAATAGACGGACCATATTGATTATACTAGCTCATTTCTATTGAAAATCACTTTGATTGGATGATCCTAACCATCTGATAATGGCTTGGAGAATGGACGGTCCATATTGATAATACTAAAATGTCCGATTATTGATCTAGATTGTCCATCATTTGCGTCTCACCTTTGATGGCCCGTTTCCCATCCCTCTCAAAATCAATTTAACCTGCTGATCCTGTAATGGGTTGCTAAGACAATCGAAATTGATTTTTCTAGAAAAAGGCCAGTCATTGATATGCCCAACCATAGTGCGCATCCCACCTTTGATGGTCCATCCCCATCAACAATACGTTTATGGGATGATGCTAACCATTTGATCAATGGGTTAGAGTATGCACGATCCATATTGATATACTAAAATGTCCGATTATTGATCTGGAGCATCCATCATTTGTAGGCTCCTTGGTCCCATCCCTTACTAAAAAATTAGCCTTGATAAGATAATCCCAATCATCTGATTAATGGCTTGGAGAATCGAACGTCCAAATTTTTTATAGTAGGAAACTTCCAATCATTTATATGGACCATCCATCAACTCCTTACTTTAAAATCACTTTGATCAGATGATCCTAACCATATAATTCCAAAACAGCAAAAAAGAAAAGAAAAAAGAAAGAAAAATGATTTGGAGAATGGATGGTCCATATTGATTATGCCAAAATATTTGATTATTGATCTGGACTGTTCATCATGTGCAGCCCCACCTTTGGTTGTTCATTCTCAAAAATCACTTTGATTAGGTGATCCTAATAACCTTATAATCAAAATAATTGATTTGAGAATGGATGGTCCATATTGATTATACTAGAAATGGTCTAATCATTGATACGCATTGCCCACCATGAGTGTCCCTCTTTTGATGGCCCATCCCTGTAAAAAATCACTGTGATTGAATGATCCTAACCATCTAACCAATGGCTTGGAGAATAGACGGTCCATATTGATTATGTTAAAATGTCTAGTTATGGATATGGATTGTCCATCATGTGTAGCCGACTTTTCGTCACCCATCCCGCTTAAAAATATCTTTGATAAGATGGTCCTAATAATCTTATCAAGGGCTCGGAGAGTGGACAGTCCATATTGATTGTACTAGAAAATTTCTGACCATCGATATGAACCTTACATGTGCATCTCACCTCTGTTGGCATCCCTGTCAAAAATCACTTTGATTGGATGATCCAACCATATGATCAATGTGCTTGGAGAATGGGCTGTCCGCATTGTTTATATTAAAATGTCTGATTATTGATCGTGACCTCCATCATGTGTGGCCCACCTTTGATCACCCCATCCCTCTCAAACTCCATTTTTATTGGCTTTGTCCTAATCATCTGATCAATGGCTTGGAGAATGGATTCCATAATGATTATACTACAGAAGGTCCTATTTGATATGGACTGTCATGCACATCCCACTCCCTCATGAAAATTACTTTGATGGGATGATCCTAACCATATGATCAATCTGGGAGAATGGTAAAAATGAGGGTTGGTGTGTTTTTGCATAGAAACACGTTTCCTTATGGGGTGGTGAAGAAAAAAAAGGCTCTTTGCATAGGAAAACTTGCCCATTTGAAAACGTTTGCTTGGGAAAACATGCACACAAACACATGAAAATTGCGTTTACATATGCCAACTGAAAATTGCATATACAAACTTGCGCTAATAAACATGTCTTCTCTTATTAAAAAAAAAACCTATGCAAAAGAAGATTTAAATTTGCTAGAAACCATGACAAAATCTAACCAATAAGAGAATCTATATATAAGTTTGAAATGTCATATTGTTTGGATTCATGTTGGAAGTTATGGTGTAAGTTTGATGCTGGCTGCCAACCCGATGCAACCTTCCATCCGGTTTGGGGACCGGCAATGAGAGTGTAAAACTCGTACAAGCGCAATGTAATAGACGTGTACATACATTGATTATCGTCAAATGCTATCTAATAGTCTATTACATAGCTTGATTACAATCCACAAGTTGATTACAATAGTATTTATCTACATCAAAAAGGGGAAATGATTTATATGAAAAATCTGATCCAACTTCTTGTGGCAACAGTATTTAAACCAAGAAAAGAAGTGTGTGTGTATTATATATATATATATATATATATAATATATATATATATATATATAATATATATATATATATATATATATACACACACACCCACCCAATATATCTAATGGGTAGGAACAAACAGTGTTCGCAATATCGATACTATCGGTATTGCAGTCTAGTGATATGAAATCATCTGAAAGATATTTAGGGGAAAAAA